>JAUYWI010103283.1:0-11383 GCA_034780595.1 Parotoplana pacifica | reverse complement strand
CTAAGGCTAATGAGCTCCGACATTAGCTATATTCGCATCAACGAGGCCTGGGGGGTGGTGGACCTCCCTTAACCCTCCTAGATATATCCCAAGTACCACTCACAACACATTAAGATCTTTGGCATGTTTTCTGAATGTTAATTTTTTTTTTTCTATTTGTAGAAATAGTTTTTTTGGGCACCATGAGTGAGCTTACTATGCAGAGTCGAATTATGACAGATGAGGAAGTGAAGAATGGTGAAAAGAGCAAATGGTTTCGCTTTCATTTATGTGGTAACTATATATTTTATTTTACTTTTTAAGGTTATTCAGTTTATTCAAGTCATTGAATATGTCACAGAAATTGTTTCTATAATGTGTCATATAAAGTTAATCCCAAAACAATTCATGAGTAATATGAGAAATTTAATAGTATACTTGTACCTTCTAGTATGCCTTTTATATTCGATTTAAAACACTATTCAAAGGTCAAGCAATATAACATAGTACAGTAAGCTAATTAAAACATTTTAATATTTACATTAGGAAAATGTTTAAAAACAAATTTTAGTTTAATGGTTTGTTATACATTTTTTATTTATAAATTATTTGGATAATACCTATTTAAACTGCTTGGAAGTATGAAACATTAAAGACCAAAAAGGTTTTAAAAAGTTTGTTAGCTCTCATTTGAATGCTATTTTGTTTTAGATAAATGATAGTTTAAATATTAGAATTTGTATAGGTAGGTAATAGTTATTTCTGGACATTTTTGTGTTATATATCAATTTTTCTGCCTCTTCATTTGAGCTATTAGAGACTAGAATTTTAGTAAGGATTTGTTTTCAGACATTGATTGATTTTGTTGGCTATAATATTTTAAAATATCATTTATCTAAAACAATGGCATTCCTAATATGTAGTGAAAGGTAACATTCAAAACTTTTTAAGCTTTTTGTTCTTTAGTTTAATTTAATTTTGTTCTGTCTTATACCTAATTTTGCTTGTTGGTATGTAATATGGTCATCTTAAGGAAACGTTTGCAAGTTGGAAGTAAATTAAATGAAAAATCATATATGTATGTGACCAAATGCCCATAAAATCATTGTTTTATGTTATAAAACATATTTTACTGTTATGCAACATTGGAAATCCTAGTAACAGTTCCTAAGAGAATTGTATATGAATTGAAAGTTTGCATACAGAGTAATAATTATACAGAGGTCTGATTCTTTTATATATTTCATAAATTTTGACATCTACATTCTGGAGATGTATGAGTAGTATCTACCTTTTAACATCACAGAGATAAGAGAAAATGCACTTTTTTGGGCATGACTATTTTACACCTTAAAGTTTTGCCAGTAATTTTAGATTTATACTTACCCAATTATTTTACACACAATTTGATACTTTTCCCAACTGCTTCATTTCAAAAATGGGGAGTCAGACCTCTATTATTATGTGGTTTTATATTTTAACTAATGTTTCATATGGTCAAATAGCCATAAATTAATAGTTGTGTTATAGGTTACTAAGTGGATTATCTGAAAGTTCGTACATGGTAACTAAGATTTTAATGTTGTCAAATAGGCATAAAATTATTGTTTTCTTGGGATAAATTTATAAAAAAACATCCTTGTTGTTATGTAATATTGGTTTACTTAGCAACCACTCAGAAAATCTAACAATGGATTTATTTTTGATTGTTATCTCCAAATTAGTCTAGTAGCCAAATTTCATTTAAATCTGTTAATGTTCCGACTATAATATTGGTGATGAAGAAGAAGAAGGAGAAAAGAATCAAAATAAGAAATAGTCACTTTTTAAGATGGTGGGTGATTTCAAAGTTTGTCTTAAGACTAAAACCTATGTTGGTTTTAAGGTTTATATCTGATTCTAAAGCCTATTTTTAAAACTGATATTATCTAAAAATGTTGATCATTCCAACATTCTTAGAAGAATTTTACATTTTTAGATTACTTTTGTATTAAGACCAACTTTGATATCACCCTGTCTATCTCTTAAACCACAACCAATTTTGATAAAATTTGAAGCAATTCTTTATCACCATAGTCTTAACAAAAGGTATAAATTTTAAGTCAGGAAATCATTTCATAAAGCATCCGAAATAGTTCAGTTTCAAGGATTTTATAATAACCCATTAGGCAAGGCTGAGCTTTGCAGTTATCAGCCAATTGCCATGGGCTTAGATATTTTGTATTATTTCTACTATATTTAGCAAAATGAGTCATACATAATTCTAATTATATAAAATACATTAAATTGTATTATAAGTATTTTGGGTTTTAGTTTTCATTGCTTAATAGGTGAAATTAAATTAGATCAGACATTTTTAATTTGCTTAGACATTAAAATTATTACACTCTAATTAGAATTATTATTGCTCTAAAATTATTGTACATTCAAATTTACTCCTTTAATAAATTCGCTTTGGTTCATTGATTTTTCTGTCAACTATTAATCTGGGAGCCCATTAGCTTCACCCTGTGGGAATGAGATCCCATCAGTGGCCTGTTCTAATGGTTAGGTTTTAAATTCAGTATAATGAAACTGGACATCTGCCATTGTCTCGGGGGTGCCTAAGACCACAAGAGAACCTTAAATGGTTATTCTTATGTTAAATTGCCATCCTTAAGAAATCAACTTTTTCTTGTGAGGGAACTGACTTTTGTTGATGTTGCAAGTAATTAAAAAATAAGCTTTGTCCTACATTCACAGGATACAGGTTTTTGTAAAAATATTTTATGCTATTTTTTAAAGTTATGTAGTTTTATATATATTACTTAGAAATAGTACTGTCATCAAACTGAAATTTAATAAAAATAACAAAATATTTTTATAATAACATTTTCCCATGAATGTAGGACCACAGTATTTTTTTAATTACTTGTAACATCAACAGAAGTCCAGTTCCCTGAATTATAAGGCAATTGGATAATTGAGAAAAGTTGATTTTCGAGAGATAGGAAGGACCATTTAAGGTCCTTCTGTGATTTTAGGCACTGCTGAGACAATGGCAGACTACCAGTTCATTATACTGAATTTAATATCTAACCATTAGGTTAGGTTACTGTTGGGACCTCATTCATGCAGTGTTTGGCTCATGAGCTCTCTGACTGTATATTAAACATCACTCTAGTGTTTTTAGTTTTAGTCTTCTTAGAGAAACTTGTTATTATTCTCTTTTTGAATGTACTTAATGCTAAGTGTGGAATTGAGTGGTTGGACAAATATGAGTGCACTTATTAAATGAGAATACCAATAATAATTGATTAGTTGTTTGAATATAAATACAATTAAAACAATGGATTCCCTTTCTGTTTGCCATTAGTCCATTAGTGCTCATTTAAGTAATGGATAACTTTTAGAATTTTTACTGAATCAGATCATCTAGGTAGCATGCATATTTAAATACAGTTTCATTATCTATAATTTTGGTAAACTTTAGGTAACTCGCATTATCAAAAATATTTCTAACAACTGTTATAAATTATCACACATGATACTAATGATTTAATTGTTGAAAAGAAAACATTTCTAAAGCTTTGTTTGATATGTAAGAAAATTAGACATTATATTGGTAGCCAATCTGGAATATATTTTTAAAATATCAATTTATATAAATTGTTTACTTTTCAGGTTATGTGAAAAACTTTCCAAGAGGTATATGCAATTTGACATACATTACATCTTTAGTATTGAAAAATAATCAATTAGAATATCTACCAGACGAGATTAACAATTTGGTCAACTTAGTAAATTTGGATGCCAGCTGCAATAAACTCCATCAACTTCCTCCTGGTATGGGTTCCATGTACGAACTGCGAACTCTGATATTATCTGATAATAAAATTACAACTCTTCCTCATGAATTTGGACGATTGCATAATATTGAAACCCTCAGTAAGTTTAGACATTTCAGACATTAAATTTTCTAGAATTTGAGTTATTTATTGTTTGTGATTGATTGTATTAAAAATAATTTAAAAAAATACATATTGCATGCTGTACTTTTTCTAATGACAAATTAACAAAATTAAGCATTAGAAATATCTCAGAATTGAAAATATGGCATTAGAAATAAGAAATGTGTTGATATACACGTTAGGCTTAATGTGTAATTCACAAAAGGTAACCATTTCTAAATATAATGTATGTATTCTAATGCCTTAAAACAACTACAAATTAAATATAATGCTTCACAAAATATTTAAGCGTTGGTCTAAACCAAAAATTTCTAAAGAACTTACCTAGCATTAGAGCTAATGCCTCACAAGATTTAATGCTGAGGATTTTTTTTAATGGCATTAGAACTAATTTGGTGTGCCTTATCTAATTAACTGTGTAGAATTACTCTTCTAATTTTTGTATTGAAGGTGTAAATTGAAAGATACTCTTGAAGCACATCTTTTTGGGGTAATTTTACTCTTTCAATTTTTAGCCGTATCGAACGTTTGTTTCTAATGCCAAACTTTTCAAAATCTAATGCCTTTTTATAGCATTGCATCCAATGCCAATTTACGAAATATATACATATAAGAATATGCATTATTGGTATAAATATAATGATTCCACCCTCCCAAAAGTTGATTTTGATCTACCTTTTAATTCAGCTCGTACCATTTGAATAATAACTAGATTATGCTTCCCGTACCAAAAACCAAATACAGAAAAACTACTTCCAGTAGTTGCTGTGGGTATAAGAATATTTCTAAGCACCTATTCTTTTGTACAATGGACTCTCAATCCAGAGGTGCGTGGTTCTAACCTGACTATGTACTCTGGGGAATAGGATGTTAGTAGCGCCTATGGTTTGGTTTGGTATTTCTCTTCTGATTTATTTCATATACTACATACTTGCAGAGCACACATAAAACTGGTTAAAAGTCACTGTTGAGTGTCCTAAGTTCCCCACCATATTTCTTTTTTTATTGTTTTGCATTTTAATAACTTTACATTTTTCATTTCTGACTGGTCTGTTTTATGGATTTTGATTTTCGAATTTCGGATGAACTAGATAGTACTTTCAGTAACCAAGCCGACTGACCATCTTATCATGCTTCAGCTTGGGTGTAGAAGAAGATGCACATGATTACATAGTTTTGATTTGATCTTAAAAAGTTATTGTTTTATGTCGAAGCCTTATTTTTACGCATCTTTTGGTTAGATATTTTCATTTCTATGGTGTTAGTACTATTGAAGGCTTGCTAAATTTTAATTTATTATTTTTGTATGTTTGCTGAAATAAAGATTTCATTCTACAAGGAAAGGTATTAGATCCAAAATCGCTTTTTTCTAATGCCAATTTTCCCTAAATCTAATACCTTTTTATGATATTTCATCTAATGCCAAAATAGGCATTATATGAAATGTCAGGAAAACATTAAATGTAATGCTTTATATAGCCATTAGAAATGGATAAAACTGGCATTAGAATTTCTTTTTAAAAACTTCCATTAGAAAATTTACAGTTATGTGCAAATTATTTGTAATAATAGCCCTAAATATTTATTATATGTACATATATTCTAGAAAGGTGTAAGTGAAATCGGCTGTTTTTTTGTCTCAACAATTTGTTATTTAAAGTGTTGTTTTTTTAGAACTACAAGGAAATCCTTTATCACCTGATATGCAAACACTCTATGGTGATGGACGAGAAGCTACTGTACGGACCATGTTGAGATATTTTCTTGATTCCTACTATCAATACTGTACGTTGCAATCATTTAATATATTTTTGTGGTTTTAAAATTCTTTGTATTTTAAATTTAGTGTATACTGAATATTTTTATGTATTTGAATAATACTACTTTTAGTAATAATAATCTTATTTTATTTTTGTACTGATAGAAATCAACCAAGCAATCCGATACAACCTGTTTCTTTAAAGATGGATATCATTTTGAATACTGCTTTTTAAAAGATCTTTTTTACTGCATTTTATAAAGTTTTATGATTTATTAACTTCTCTTTTACAGTCAAATCGTCTTCACTCTTAACTAATTTCTAAGGATGGCGACCTTCCTAATTTACAAAGAATGGCCACCTCCCTATTTCCCTAAGTCAAAGTATTATGAATTTGTTTTGTGTAGAGGACTTTGACTATGAAATCGAGTGTTTTCTTTTTTACAACATAATTGCCACTCTTTTTGTTGCTTCTTGCCGCCTGAGTAGATAATTCTGGATCCGTTGCTGTTTAATTCGCGTTACCTTTCGCTGGGTTCTAATAGCTTGATTTTATGTTTCTTCATTTCACATTGCATCGTTCGCGTGTTCCAAGTGTCAAACCATAGTTCGTTTCCACGTTTTCGGTTATTGATCTGGTATCCCAATAATTCTTAGCACCCCTTGCCTTTCGACACATCGAGTCACCACCGGAGTCCGAGTTTAAAGTGCCTCTGGATCTTGTAGCCGTGTAATGACTGCTTTGTCCATAGGGTCATTCAAGGGAGCCAATTTTACTCTTTAAGAATATAAATGCCACTTAACCAGTTCTGGTGATGCTATTAGCAAGTTTTACTATATCCGTTGGCCCTTTTGTGTTTATTCGACAGCTACCAAAGGACACTAGATCTGAAGATCTGAGGATCTGCACTAACTACGCTAACTCGGCCACGGAGGAACACTTCTCAGATATTACCAATCGTAATCCTGGAAGTTTGCCCCCCTTCGGGATTTGAACTCACGCCGGATGAAGATCTGAGAATCCACACCAACTAGAGTCCAACTCCTTAGCCACCTCGGTCACGGAGGAACACATATGCCCATAGAAAATCATATTTGCCGTGGATAGATTGAACTGAAACTTGGTACAGTAGATACGCTTGGAAAGATTCGCTTACTTAATTAGCATTTGACAGGGTTGTTGTCTAAATAAATCGTTGTTTATCTCTTGGTAGTTACCTATAAAAATATTAATTTCAGTGTCGAGGAGGGGCTGATTTTCCCTTTAAAAGGCACAATTCTTGTGGATTGCTTCTAAACTGAAATTTTACTCAGCTGATCCCATTATTGTTCAAAAACTAAATTTATGTTAACAAATCTTTCCAAGGTCCTGTGTATCAAATTTCAACTTAATTCATCCATGGCAAGTGGTGTGGGGGGATAGGTTCACCCACAACATTGGCAGTCTGGAATGGATTTTCACACAGCGTTAAAGTAGAATCAATAGTTTTTCCTTTTTGGTATGTTTTTTCCTAATATTTTTGAATGTTTTAATTCTTATTCTTATTTTTTATTCATATTGCATAGTATGGTAATAATTTTCCCCATCTAATCTATTTAGATAGTTTTTAAAAGATGATAAATTACACACATTGTATACGAGCATTAAAACTATGCGTATTTTCATTTAAATTGGTAATAAAATTTATTAATCTTTTAAAACAGGTGATCTATTAAATAATTACAATCGAGAACGAATCACAAACCTAAGATGGAATATAAAACAGACAATTCCAGGAGAAAATGTATTGAATAATCTAAAATACAGAGTATAAATAAATTATTACAGGTTTATAGCTTTTTTCTTAGTAGGTATCTGTAGATTTTATCTGCGGAAATTAATTTTCGATATTACATATAATGCTTCATCAGTTTTGCTCTGTAGTTGTTGAATTCGCCAGCTATATGGATGTTACTTTCAACCTTATTTAAACAGTTCTTGTCCCTAACAATTATATTTGATTTTTTTATGTAGTTTTTTCCAACTACGCTTTCAAATATTTTTTTTCTTTCTAAAGTTGAATTTACATAGTTCTTTACGTAAGAGTCTACCTGTTACCATAGAATGAATTCTTAGAATTACATTGCCATTAACCATTATTTTATGCCATCAAATTAAATATCTGTGAATTCTGTATTTTCTTTATGGTCTAGCTATACCTAATTCTTGTCTTCATATATGTAATCTTGGTGTGAATCTTTAGAAATGGTGCACGGACATTTTCATAGTATAATAAATAATTACTCTATTATATTTTGTTCTCTAACTGTTCAATTAATTAAGATAGATACATTGAATGGTTTCATTTTGCAGGTGACACTATTTTATCCAGTTGAGTTTGTTTGTTTTCTTCTTTTATATTGTGCAATATTTCTACGAATTTGAGCCTTTACTGATTATTACTGTATATATGTATGAACTAATTTTTGAAATATCTCTACTGGTTGCCACCGAGCGGATGGCAGCAGTGTACACAGGTTAACTTACAATATTATTCAAGGATAGGTACTGTTGTTATGAGCAGTTTGTTTCTACACATCGATTTTGCTTTTCAGTATATTATAATATGAACGAAATGTTAAAATTCTGTTCCCAATAAGTAAAAGAAGGAGCAAAAGGGGATGAAAGGGTAAAGAAACGCGTTATAGTAAAAGCGAACAGCAACCATTTTTTGTGATAAGCTAGCTAGCTACCTGGGGGGAGTTTTCAATATGTTATCTGATACAATCGAATGATTTTATAATAATTGTATCAACTTGCTAAACATGTTACATACTGTTAACTGTGCCTTTTCGTCAATGTAGATATCTACATGGTTAAAACTGCATTTCTGATGTAGCTTCCTAATTTTAAAGTATTATGTTTTAAACATAATACACCAATATATGTATCATCTATCTTGATAGATATTATGTTTTACAGTAAGAAAAAAAGAAAAGCGCGAAATTTGTTAGTTTCATATCAAATTTGCATGTATGTATTGTAGGTACATGTGAGCCAATACATGTGTAGGTTGTAGACTAACCATGTTACTGTTACATAAATAATAGAGTCGATTAGCAAAGATGATTACATCTCTCTAACCTTGCTGGCTGTAGCTCAAACTTGAAGGAATTTGATGTCAACTAATATGGGGAGAAGCGGAGTAGTTTTCTCTTTAGTTGAGTTTCTGTTTTTCTCTTCTTTATTGGTGGCGCTCGGCGAAGTAACTGCTCAATAATCAGCTGGTTATCTTAGGTATCATGCAGAAGCCGGCCTAACTTTGTTTTGAGGGGGGATGAATTCTTATCCGGTTTCGTTTGTTGTCATCTCGTGACCATTATTACAATATTGCTTCGATCTGTTTTGGAGGTTGTGTTGTCGACATTTTCCTCCTATCTCTTCCTCCTGTTCTCCTTGTACGGTGTGGATGCTAAAGTTTCATCTAATTTCTCTGCTTGTTTTGCTATATAGCATTAGTTTCTGTCGTCAATTGTTCCTTTTTTGCATCTGGTTGGCTGTTGATGAAGTTAAATCACTTGTACCTACATTAGCATAAGTAGAATAGATACATTGAATTATTGTAGGTATATTGTTAGGACTATCAGAGATATATATCTACGTCGCCGTCATCATTGCTTAAAAGCATAAAAAGAGAGATGCTGAAAGAATAGACCATTTGTTTATAGAGGGTACTGGTATTTACTAACCAGGTCTAATTTCAAAATATACACTTCACTTTTGTACGTTATCGACATGACCGTTTAATTATGTTGTACAATCGTGTAAAGCACACAGCACAGTGTTTGATTACGGTGATCGTTCATATCACCTAAAATCAGAATACTTCGTATTAAAATTTGCAATCTGGCTTAACAATTGGCTGCAGTACATTGACACCACGCGTGCAAAGATATACTATTGTTTCTATTTGTTTCATTGTTTTGAGTGTGTCTGTATGCGTGGCTGTGTCACATACATGCCATTCACGTGGTTTACTACTATTATACGTTCTGTTGAACCAGCAGAAATTGACGTAGTGGATTTACTTTTTGAAGTAACCTATTCAGGGTCAAATTTTGACAGCTGTGTGTTGATTTCATACTTATATTTAACGGGATATGTGTAATCATCCAATTTCACATCGATGGAAAGATAATTCAGTACAATCTTTAGCCATGGCCAGTGATGGTAAACTATTGAGAAAGTCGACTGTTAGTGTAAGTAGAATTACGAGTCAAGACCTTGCATCAAGTCGAGCAAATAAGACAAATACTGCTCAAAGTTCCAATACTGAAACTCAAAATAAATCTGAAAAAAACAATCATCAACAGAGTTCAGATACAAAAAAAGAAAAAGATTGCACCAGTACTTCTAGTGATAATAGTTGTCATGGTAAATCGGACTTGTCCCATAAACGGCAAACCTGCAGTGTACTTAATAATACAGTAAGCAACAATAACCGCAAATTCGATCACAAATCTTCTAAACCGTCCTGTGAAAATGTGAATGTGATTATAAATGATTTGAAATGTGCAGATGTGTCATCATCCGACTCCAAAAAGTCAACAAAATCTTTTGTAAAGTCCTCACGTCGTCCTACATCATTGACTAGTAGAAAAAGTCCACAGTCACCTCCATCTAACAAAGCATCAAGAGGTTCCCCCATTCATTCATTGTTACATTTTTCTGGTAATCAACCCATTTATTGTTATAATTATGCTCCAGAAGATTGTCCAGTTTGCATTACCGAACACTATTCACCGGCCCAACATTCAAGTCCCATCAAAGATACACTTACAAACATTTTATATCAGCAACAAATTGACTACCAACGCACTAAAAGCGCAACCGGTTGTCTCATTGTTTCAGATAATGTACGCCGTCTTCATCCAACATGTTGTCTCTATCTACAACCTTGCTTTAGTCCATTTGCCAATAACATATTTGTAGATATGACTGATCGCAATGTGAATCTTACAGTGGAGCGCTTGCCCCCTGTTGATGAAACTATGGCAACTGGCTACAGTGGTTCAAAAACGTCGTCCAATCCTTTTGTGAACCAGTCGGGCATTTCTTTGGCTAATGTGACATCGGCACCTATACACACTAATTTTTCATCCACTTCAACCATTTTTAGTACCACTTCTGACTCCTGTTTATCCACCAATCTTTCCTACTCCCCCCTAATCCACAGTGGTCGATTTTCTTCTTATCCTTGCAACACTCAACACATTCGTGCTTGTTCACTCAGTGGATCACCGGAACTTCCTTCATGTTCCACAGCCCAAGACCATATGCTTGGTAGTGGTTCTTATACCTTTTCTGGTCTCGCTGGTTATCCATTTTATGCACCTTATGTACCCGTTTGGTTGGCGGAAACGCTGGTGGTTCCACGTTATAGAGATATTTTTAATTCTTCTAAAACATGTCTTGTACCAATTGATTATTTAAAAACATGTAAGCTATGTTATTTGTGACTCATAAATATTTAATCTATGCTGCTATGTATATTCTTCTATAGGACAGCTGTGTGTTTGTGGTACGATGTCCTTTAACATAAATGGGGTTTCTTAGTACTTGACGAGTTGTCTCTCACACAAGCACTTTTTCTTGCGGTTAGATGGAATGACTGTATCTATCTATACAAAACTAGGTAGAATGAATAACCCTAAA
>JAUYWI010103272.1:0-11383 GCA_034780595.1 Parotoplana pacifica | reverse complement strand
TAACTAGATTATGGGAAGAGTGACGGTTGTGTACACATAAAACTGGTTGAAACTCACCACTGAGGGTCCTAAGTCCCCCACCATATTTGTTGTTATTGTTTTGCATTTCTAATATTTTACATTTTTCATTTCTGACCAGATTTCGGATTTACTAGATGGTATTTTCAATCACCAAGCTTGACTGGTAATCTTATCATGCTTCAGCTTGGGTGTAGAACAAGATACACATGATTACATAGTTTTAGTTTGATCTTGAAGGCATTTTGTTTTTATGTTGAAGCCATATTTATATTTTTATACATCTTTTGGTTGGATTACATTCATTTCTATGATTTTAATACCTACTGTCGACTGATGTTTTTTTATTATTTTTCTGCAGTGAAGATTTATTCTACATTTGTCAACATTATCTATTCGATGCGATGATGGCCAATAATATTTTCAAACAATATTTGTATGTCAACAGTTGAAACATCATTTATATATTAATAATAATTTAAACGAAATTTATAGTGATACTCCGATAGACCGAACGAGTTTAATAAATATCCGAGTATGCGTAATTTATATTCTATGCAGTCAATGGAAATATATTATCCAAGATCATGGTGACTAACATTAAATCTAATCTGGCAGACACCATTCACCTCAATGACAATGTTTTAGTTTGTTATATTAAGTTGACACTCACTTGATCCCATCTTCAGTTTTTACTTTATGTTTATTTTTTTCTTGATCTGTGTCTTGCCTAGCTATTACTTTTTGAATTGTCGGCTTGATATTTAAATTTATTCATTGTTAAAGCCTTTGGCGAAATTTCTATTTCACATTATATTTTTGATCTTTTGTCCATTTTGTTTTATATTATGGAACCATATGTTTTTACCATTATCTATGTTTAAAATAACAAAATTGAGAACTTATTAAAGATAGTAGGTATATGTTACTTGTCCTAATTTGAATCGCTCACTCTAAACCACAACAAATTTGTCAAATGATTAATTTCCTGAAATTGTGAAAGTAATACTCTTCCTTACGAGGATGTTTATTGCTACCGAGAGAGCGCAGCGATCGAGGTTCAATAGAAATCCAAATACGGAAATAGTCATTTTCCTATAAAGGAACGTAATTTTTCTATGCTAAATCTATGGTTAGATTATCATGACTAAGCGATAATAAATCTATGGTTAGAATATCATGACTAAGCGATAATAAATCTATGGTTAGAATATCATGACTAAGCGATAATAAATCTATGTTTTGTATTTATGTGATTAAGAATTAATTTAAGTTAGTCAATAGTATATTATGTAGTCCAGAAGTTAAATATGAAGCGGTCTTGTGATAAACTACATAATTAAATGCATCAATCCAATGAAAAGTGTAAAAAAGTATATAATACAAAATGGCCGGAATTTTGTGATTATGTGCCGCTAAATAATCGAAAGCCAACCGAGGTCCAAATCCATCCACGTACACAGGACAGTCGCTGATAGGAACAGCAGCAAATGTGCTAGTCGAAGCTGGAACCTCATCAACAGTATTTAAAAAACATTTCAACTGGAAGCATGAGCAGAGAGCGCTTAAATATGTCGATATAATAGGACATCTTCCAAACTTGCAATTGCGGAATAAAATGAAACCATCAAAGTCTAATCATTTTAGTCAAACAACTAATGAATCGACATCCAGGATCGTCAACTTTTCAAATTACCAAAACATCGTTCTTAATTTTTAAAAACGGTCATAATCATAATTATTGTATATTTGTTAAATTAAATTAAAGTAATTATTTAAAAGGGTATAGAAAAGTATAAAGTGTAAAAAAAGTATAAAGTGTGAGAAAAAGGACTACTTTTCCTTACCCTTTCTGTTGATAAAAGTGAACTTTATGGCTATACATAAGACAAATGAAGATCTATCGCGAGGTGCTTTTACTGATTTGCTTGATCCGCCCATGTTTAAAAAGCATTGTTCATGTCAAATAATGTAATTCTTCATGGATTCATCTAAGTATGAAAAAATAATGCTTTTATCAATACATAGAATGACAGTTTTATTCTAATCATTAATACTAAAATTTACTAATAAAAGCGGTATTTTAGTAAAAAAAAAAAACAATATCATTTGCAATTAGTATTGAAATTTATCACCATTTTTATATAAATAACATAAAAAATACATATTCATGCAATATATAGAAATTCCCCATGGTTTACTCTATGGTATATAAAGTAAAACTTTATAAATTTTTCTATGCATATGGCAGTAAACATGTTTTCCATGCATAGAAAAAAAACGATATTTGTTTTTCATACAGAAATTCAGTGAAATTTAAAATAAATTGTAGTTAATTAGAAATGTGGAGGTAAATATTATAGAAATGTTATACATTTAAATTTAGAAGTAAAATAATGTCCACAGACAAAAACACATTACAGAGGAACGCAATAAAAACGTAATTAAATTTATAAAATCACAGTGATTAACGGGACTCGTTATACTTTTTCAATCCCACTTTATATCCTCATATATTTGCTGTTTATAAATAGTAAATGCATTCAATTGACTATGTCTTGTATCTTGACTTCTGTAACAGTTACGTCACGAAATTTGGACTTTTAAACTAATTTAAAGTAACTCTAAAATATGCAATTGAAATTATTTTTCTATTGATTATCAATCGAAAATTTAGGCCCCTAGCAACGTTGCATTTCCAATATATGTTATTTGGTCTGAACAATAAGAAAACAAAATGAATAAAAACTCGTTTTTTGACCCTTTATATCTAAGCGTCAGTAATAGTTATGCAGGGCAAAGTGTCGAAGGTGCTACACGATAAAAAAATTATTATATCAAAACTATCAAATAGCCTTTAAATGGCAGCTGTCCAAAAAGTGACCTCTCTTGTATGTAGGTTGCAACATGAGCTAACAACTTACTACCGTCGGTTTGAATTATCACCAATAAATAAAAATACTCTTGTTCATCTAAATCTACGGTAGTAGGTTGTTAGCTGATGCGGCAACCTGCATACAGTAAGGTATATTAGGATATGACAAGAAAGGTCACTTTTCGGACAGCTGCCATTTGAAAGCTATTTAATATTTTGAGGTAATTCTTTTTTATCATGTAGTACCTTCGATATTATATTATCCAAGCTCATGCTGACTAACATTAAATTTAAGCTGCAGAGTTTAAAGATCATAGATATTTATTTATATGAAATATTATATAATTTATATCTATGGTAAATATATCTTAACTGTTGCTCTGTGGTCATTAGCTATGTGGTAGGTAGTACATTTTATTGTAAGGTGTTTCAGGCTCCGGTAACAAAACGTTCGAGGTGTGTTAAATCCCCTAACCCCACTGAATCCGGGTGTACCTAATAAACTAATTATTTGGAGTCTATTTGGTTCGTTCTAGCAGAACAAAAATATATTTTGAAGTCATATAAGATGAGATTCATGGATGAATTTAACCAATTTGATTTATTCTCCATTGATCTGACCTAATTGTTTGTTATAGATGTCGATGAGTGCAAAGATGGCACAAATGACTGCGACAGAGGGTCTACCAAGTGTCGAAACACGGAGGGTTTCTACAAATGTGATTGCAAGAAAGGTTTCCTTGCTAGCACCAATCCCAAAATCTGTACAGGTTTGTAATGGCGTTTGTTTGTTTTCTGGCTGGCTATCTGGTCGTTTGGTTAGTTAACCTAGAGGAGGCTGACCGTAAATTGTTGAAATGTTATCAAGTTTTAGAATAATTAATACTAAATTGTTAACTAAACAGTTAATTTGTTGATATTAATTTTGCTTACCAACAGTAGGTATAGTTACAAGTGTAAGGATTTAATATCCAATTACTTAGAATTATGATTAAATTTAAATTGTGTTGACGAATTTCTTTTGTTTTCATACCCTGGATCTAGCCACTGTCACCCCCCCCCCCCCCCGTATTCTGTCTATCTTTAGATATCAACGAGTGTGTCAACAAATCAGACAATTGCGACCGCAAACTTGGCATCTGTCGCAATCTGATTGGCTCTTACACTTGTGAGTGCAAGAAAGGCTTCGAGGGCGATGGCAGATCCTGCAAGGACAAGGACGAATGCAAGCGATCTAACAATGCCATCTGTCCCAAAAAGACCTGCGTCAATACAATTGGATCTTACTTCTGTGAATGCATTCCTGGAGCTGCTAACTGCAGTGAGTACATTTTGTTATTACTAGTTGGGTCACTTCTAATTTTCCATTTACATGCAGACGTAATCGGTGCAGCAGCATGTTAAGAAAAACTTTTAGTAATAATTATACATTTTGAGCAAATTGTGACTGAATGGAATGAAGTATAGAGAAATAACAGTCAACTATAATTGATCGTATAATATTTTCTGAACTACTGTAATCAGAAACACATAATTTTAGCCTAAATAAATGCTTAGCGTTATTTTTAGCCATTGATCCTTGTGACCCAAAGCGAGTAAATTGCACACAGCCTTTGACAACGTGCAACATGGGCGAGTGCGTATGTATCAAGGGATACCAAATGTCAAATGGAACTTGTACAGGTAATTCGCACAAATTTACATAATATACCAGAAACTTTCATGTTGTTAAGGTGCATAAATGAATGAATGAACGTTTGAATTTGACACGTCTGATATTTAATTTGAAATATTTGCCATTATTGCCCTATGTTAACAGATATGGACGAATGTTTGAAGACGGACCATTGTCGCAAGAAGAATGCCTACTGCAAGAACAAATCCCCGGGATATGATTGTATCTGCAATGCTGGCTCACGCTGGAATCCAAAAACCAAAACCTGTGAAGGTATCAATCACTATAAATAGTTTTTTTGTCTTAGAAATTAAACTGAAAGTAGCTTTAATATCCATTGAAAATAAATATACATAAATGATTTAAATATATTATTATCCATTCTGTTGTTTATATAATGGAAGTTTACGAAGTTTCTCAGTTATATCTAAACTTTATTTACCAATCAAAACAATTCCAATCAAATGTTGCAAAATGTTCCAATCAATGTATATTTGGTTTGGTTGCACAAAAACGAATCAACTCTATCAGTTTGTAGGGCTCCCATTTCAACACACAAGTACCAGACAAAGAATGTTATCTGTTTTTTGCACAATTGAATAATTCCCACTAAGAAACACATCCAAGGATACAACTTCCATCTCTATACAATGCATATTCACCAAGATACACTAACAAAATTTGGAAATATTGTAAATCAATAGAAAACAATTATTCTGGAAAAATCAGTTTTTACACCGAGGCTCTCTCAACTTCGTTCACCGGGAAAGTGCTTGCGTCATCACAGCATGTCAGCAAGCCAAGGAGTCGGCCCAAATTTGCCAACTCAGTGATCCTGAAAGATGGTGACTTCGCCGGAAAGCTTACAAACAACGAAAAGAAACACCCATGATCCGGTTTTGAGGTCGAAAAGCTGAAAGATGATAACACCAAAGAACTATACAGGATCGAGACAGAGGGTCGTTTTGCAGCCCTGTTGGAAGAATGGGAGAACAGAGAAAACTCCAAATGAACTGTGGCAAGAAATGAAAGCCACTTGGACAGAATGTGGAGAGAAGACGATTGGGAAGAGACAGAAGAGGAAGACGAAACCATAAAACAGTGATGAAGTTGAAACGGCTAGAAAGAAAAGTCTAGCTCGCAAGCAAAATATCAGCAGCTAAAAGGAAAGATTCAATCTAAGATCATACAAGACCAAAGAGAATGAATGGAAACAGAATTCGATTACAATAAGCAGAAGAAATACAAGGAAATGTACCAACAAATTCGTAAATTAAAGTCAAAACCTTTCAAACCGAATCAACTTTGCATAAATGGCATAGATGGTGAAACGTTAATTGATCCAGAAGACATATTAAAAAGGTGGAATGAATATGGCACACATATTTTCCATGATATCAGTACTTTTACAAATACAGCTACAACAATCACAGACAAAGAACCATTGATGTACGAGATTGAGGCAGCAATGAAGCAACTAAAAGAAGACAATTCACTAGGTATGGACAACACACCTGGAGAAATGATCAGATCAAGTGGACCATCCGCAATGCACAAACGTTTGGGAAGCAACTGAATGGCCTGATGATAGGAAACAACAGGAATTTGTCATGTTACATAAAAGCGGGAACTCGAGAGATTACAATGATTACCGCACAATTGCGTTGACAAATCACTCAAACCAAAGTAATGTTGGTCATTATTTTGAACAGATTGAAAGTTAAGATAGAAGAAGAATTGTCAGAATACCAGCAGCTGGTTTCAGGCAAAACAGAGCATCTAGTGATATGCTCTTCGCTATCCAAATCCTGTTAGAAAAAGTCAGAGAAGTTGATCAATAAACATACCTGACTTTTTTTTTACTTCAGCAAAGCTTTTGACAATGTGAAACACGACCACTTGTTTAATGCTATGTTGAAAATGGGATTTCCAGTTCACCCAGTATAACTGCTTGAAAACCTAAAAACCAATCGACATGGCATTTAAATAAATAAATACTAAAGAAAACAGCTTTATATATAAATTTTTACTGCAGCAAACATACAAAATTAAAAAATAATAAATTTAAATCTTCCAAGCCTTTGATAGTACCAACATCATAGAAATGAATGTAATATAAAAAAGATGTATGAAAATATATGGTTTCAACATAAAAGAACAACTTTTCAAGATCAACTCAAAACTATGTATTCAGCGCCCTGAACATCCAGGATAGCTCTAGTAACGCACGATTCTTGATCTCCAATGTCCCTAGCGCCCAAGTTCAACTTGTATTGGTTGCCGGTGGGGGCTCCATCCCCGTGAAAATGGAGATTGCCCTTGTCACACAACTTTAAGCGCTTCCTAGAGGATGTTCTTCTGTACCTATTATCAATGCTCCTCTTTCATTAGATGTGTCGTATTTGGTGGGATAGACGTAGCGCCCGAATCGAATTAAAATGTTGTTGATATTGCTTGAATTGTGGGTTGTTTCACCAACTGCTCCTAATTTTAGTTTTACGATGTTAAAATCTTTGAAATAAAATGAGGTTTTTCAAGATGTTGGAAAGAGGATCGTGGAGGACAAAATAATATTCGTTTGAACATTCTATGGTCAACCTTTTTCATCGATATTTTTCACCACGAGAAAAATACATTGAGTAACGCCAGCATCTATATCAATATTTGTGCAACACAAAACTTACCTTGTACTATGAAATAAAACCACCAAACCTTTTGGGATGGAACATCATGAGTAACACCCTATGAGCTCCCTGTCTATGTGTAACAATTTAAAATATGCCCATGGATAACTTTTAGATTTTATCTTTAAGCTAGGTAGGATGATACTTGGATAAAGGCATCACACTTTAGGTACAGAATGAAGCATAACATTGTTTGCTCGGACACTTTTAGATATCAATGAGTGTATTGAGAAGTCGCACAAATGTCGCTATCCCGCCGTTTGCATCAACACGGACCCTGGATACTACTGCGTTTGCGACAAGGGCTATGCTGGCCACTGCGACGAGTGCAAAGGTAAGAGTTATACTGATCATGATGAGTGCAAAATCTAAGAGTTATACTGGTCATGATGAGTATAAAAGCTAAGAGTTATACTGGTCATGATGAGTGTAAAATCTAAGAGTTATACTGGTCATGATGAGTGTAAAATCTAAGAGTTATACTGGTCATGATGAGTATAAAAGCTAAGAGTTATACTGGTCATTATGAGTATAAAAGCTAAGAGTTATACTGGTCATGATGAGTGTAAAGCTAAGAGTTATACTGGTCATGATGAGTGTAAAGCTAAGAGTTATACTGGTCATGATGAGTATAAAATCTAAGAGTTATACTGGTCATGATGAGTATAAAAGCTAAGAGTTATACTGGTCATGATGAGTATAAAATCTAAGAGTTATACTGGCCATGATGAGTATAAAAGCTAAGAGTTATACTGGTCATGATGAGTGTAAAGCTAAGAGTTATACTGGCCATGATGAGTGTAAAGCTAAGTGTTATACTGGTCATGATGAATGTAAAAGCTAAGAGTTATACTGGTCATGATGAGTGAAAGAGCTAAGTGTCATACTGGTCATGATGAGTGTAAAAGCTAAGAGTTATACTGGTCATGATCAGTGAAAGAACTAAGAGTTATACTGGTCATGATGAGTGCAAAAGTTAAGAGTTATACTGGCCATGATGAGTGCAAAAGTTAAGAGTTATACTGGCCATGATGAGTGTAAGAGCTAAGACTTATACTGGCCATGATGAGTGCAAAAGCTAAGAGTTATACTGGTCATGACAAGTGAAAGAGCTAAGAGTTATACTGGTCATGATGATTCCAAAAGCTAAGAGTTATACTGGTCATGACAAGTGAAAGAGCTAAGAGTTATACTGGTCATGACAAGTGAAAGAGCTAAGAGTTATACTGGCCATGATGAGTGTAAGAGCTAAGAGTTATACTGGCCATGATGGGTGAAAGAGCTAAGAGCTATACTGGCGATGACAAGTGAAAGAGCTAAGAGTTATACTGGTCATGACAAGTGAAAGAGCTAAGTGTTATACTGGTTATGATGGGTGAAAGAGCTAAGAGTTATACTGGCCATGATGGGTGAAAGAGCTAAGAGTTATACTGGTCATGATGGGTGAAAGAGCTAAGAGTTATACTGGTCATGATGGGTGAAAGAGCTAAGAGTTATACTGGCCATGATGGGTGAAAGAGCTAAGAGTTATACTTTGGCATTATAATAATGAAAATCACACTGAAAGAATTCATTGAGTGTGATTCTTATGCAAGCTTTAGAGCAGTCGGTTTGTCTTATCATCTTGAGTATCAACGGTAATAATTGGTTTTCAGACATTAACGAGTGTGAACGGCCCAACCAATGTGACAGCCAACATGGCACCTGTAAGAACACAGTTGGCTCTTATTTGTGCGGATGTCAGCCTGGCTATGAGCTGGATAAGAACAATTGTTTTGGTAAGTTCTTTTACTTTGAGAACCAAGTGCTTTTCTAGTTCTCTTTCGAAATCAAAATAGTATTGGAAATGCTTTCCCATTCTCTGCCTAGACATCGATGAGTGCAAGCTTGGTGTTCACAACTGCACGGCTGCACACTCCATCTGTGTGAACAGTGAAGGCTCCTACAATTGCAGATGTGAGGATGGATATGTCCTACAACCTGATGGAAAATGTCTTGGTAGGTTTGGCAGTTACGTAATTTGCTAGGTAGAGGCAGAAGAAGTAATAGCTTTGACTTTTACCAAAATAATATCTTCATTTGAGAAAATTCTTCATTTATTTTGCCGATTGAAAATTCAGAAACAGCTTTTATAAAGATTTAAGGGTGCTGTGTTCATCTTAACAGTTTTCTTCTTCTTCTGGCTTTTCCCACATTTAGGAGGGGTCGCCGGTGCGTATCTTTTTCTCCGCTTCTTGTGGTCCATTGCATCATCCTCTCGGAATGTAGGTGCCTCGTTGAGCCTCTAAATATTCCTGTTTTTTTTATTATTACTTTTAACACCTGGTTTGACAGCGTGAGTGCAATTTAATAAAAAAAAACAAGCTTTCCAACACATTTCTTCTGAAATCTTCTATTTTCACTCTTCTTATGCAACTGTAGCAATTTTCCTTACTTTTATGCTTCGGTATGAAATATACGAAAATTTTATGTTGCTCAGGCAGTAAAAGTATGCCTGGCTGATGAGGCCCAACAAGGTCTATCATTTGCGTGTAATATGAATAAGCAGTATATTTTTATCAAAGTATACCTGTTTTTTATTATTACTCCAAACATATTTTGTTTAATTTTTTAAAAATTTTGTCTAAACAATAAACCAATTTTACAGACACCTTATTATGTTGCAAAATGAAGATTTTTGGTTTCTAGATAAGATGTGCATAAATTACCAAAAACTAGGAAGACAAAAATGATATGCATTGACTGATCGGTCAACCCTTAAACGTGGAAACAGGATCTTAGTCAAATCAGATCAGAGTTGTTTAATTTATAGAATAAATGCTAATTAGGGAAAGTTTGATTTTAACTGTAGATCGGGATGAATGCAGTAACCCGGCCTGGAACTTGTGTCATAAGTCAGCTACTTGCACGAATCTGGATGGATCTTATCGCTGCACTTGCAATAAAGGCTTCCAGGGCGACGGTCTCAAATGCAAACCTGATAGTAAGTAGTCAAGTACTAACTTCTGATAGTAAGTAGTCAAGTACTAACTTCTGATAGTAAGTAGTCAAGTACTAACTTCTGATAGTAAGTTGTCAATTACTAACTTCTGATGGTAAGTAGTCAATTACGAACTTCTGATAGTAAGTAGTCAATTACGAACTTCTGATGGTAAGTTGTCAATTACTAACTTCTGATAGTAAGTAGTCAATTACGAACTTCTGATGGTAAGTAGTCAATTACTAACTTCTGATGGTAGGTAGTCAAGTACTAACTTCTGATAGTAAGTAGTCAATTACTAACTTCTGATGGTAAGTAGTCAATTACTAACTTCTGATGGTAGGTAGTCAAGTACTAACTTCTGATAGTAAGTAGTCAATTACTAACTTCTGATGGTAAGTAGTCAGGTACTAACTTCTGATGGTAAGTAGTCAAGTACTAACTTCTGATAGTAAGTAGTCAAGTACTAACTTCTGATAGTAGGTAGTCAAGTACTAACTTCTGATAGTAAGTTGTCAATTACTAACTTCTGATAGTAAGTAGTCAATTACTAACTTCTGATGGTAGGTAGTCAAGTACTAACTTCTGATGGTAAGTAGTCAGGTACTAACTTCTGATAGTAAGTAGTCAAGTACTAACTTCTGATGGTAAGTAGTCAAGTACTAACTTCTGATAGTAAGTAGTCAAGTACTAACTTCTGATGGTAAGTAGTCAAGTACTAACTTCTGATAGTAAATAGTCAATTACTAACTTCTGATGGTAAGTAGTCAAGTACTAACTTCTGATAGTAAATAGTCAAGTACTAACTTCTGATAGTAAGTAATCAAGTACTAACTTCTGATAGTCTAGTCGATTACTATCTATCATTTTTCTGTATCCATAGTTTGAACAATTTTAATTTTCATATTTTGTGCTATTTTAGTGTACCATATTTCGTGTGGCAAAAAAGTGTGTGATTCCAATTCCATCTGTGAAGTCGGCAAATGCAAATGTAAGACAGGATTCAAAATGAGTGCCGGAACTGGACGATGTGAAGGTAATTTGATTTGTAAAGCAATTAGCAATAGAGCAACGTGATAGATAGGGCAATGTGATGATAGGATAATATGATAGATAGGGCAATGTGATGATAGGATAATATGATAGATAGG
>JAUYWI010103250.1:0-11384 GCA_034780595.1 Parotoplana pacifica | reverse complement strand
GGAAGAATTGAGAATCTAAATATAGAATAAATGTGCATCGATATTGAGCCAAGTTAGTTTCTGTAGGTAATATGGTATGTAAATATCGCAATCTATGTGTTGAATTGATTTTAATAACTGAAATGTTGATTTTATAAAGTGGTGAGTTTTAACCTATACAAGATATAAAAAAATCGGGACATAACATTTTGATTTTAATAGGTGGCTGATTTTAATAAGCGGCTTCTACTGTATACATATAGGCATTTGCTTTACAGAAATATGTAAATAAAAATTGAGAAAATAGTTTAATGTTTTACATACCAACTGTTCATGATTGTCTCAGTAACTTCTCCAGCATCCATTGAGCCTCTCTGTTTCTTGAATAACCAGTCTTCCTCTTACCAGTAAGTAAAAATACTATATACTTTGATGATCATACCAGGTTGTGCATATTGTCTCATCCATTTTCTAACAATATTCTCCTGTCCCCTCCTTCCATGCTGTTCAGGCTGAGCTGTTGTTCACAATCTACCATTTCATTTGACATACTGGTTATCATCTGCTTGAGTATCTTCTAAATTCACTACATCTTCACTTCCACTTGAGTCTCCTTCCAACTAATTCTCAAAAATATTGCCAAAATCATAAGCCATTTTCAATAGGTAATCAACTCATGCACTGGTTTTAAAAGATACACACATACAAAAAATATATAGTTATTAGTTACTTTCTACAACTACTTGTATATACAATAGATTTCCAGAGTATATACACAAGCAGGCATGTCTCATATATAAATAATAGTAGAAGCATAGGAAATGGGTTCATGGATTTTGATTTTTGGATATTGATAAACTAAATAGTACTTTCAATTGTCAAGCTTGACTGACCATTTTATCATGCTTCAGCTTGGGTGTAGAGCATAATTACTTAGTTCTGATTTGATATTGAAAAGATACTGTTTTTATGTTGAAGCCATGCATTTTTACACATCTTTTTTGGTTAGATCATATTCATTACTATGATGTTAGCACTGTTGACAGCTTGACTGAAATTAGTTTTAAATTTTGTATGTTTGCTGCAGTAAAGATTTCATTCTACATACAGAATGGTAAGTCTCACATTGTACAAGTGCTGGAAAAATATTGACAAAAATAATTCTTTTGATTTGCTTCAAATTAATACTACAGATGTCTATAAATATCATAAATATTTTCTGAAAGTTTCAAATTATTTGGTTAACCAAAACTAACATTTTTGATAGTTTAAATTTGATGTTACCCAAAATTTCTCCTAGCTCTTTCATATTAAACTATATATAGCATCAATTTGTAATACCAGTAAAAATGTTAGTTATAATTTATCAAATAGTTTGTAGCAAATTGAATCAACTTTTTCCAGTTTAGAAAGAATACATTGAGTGACCATGGAAAACAAAATTAAAACATGAAAATTTAGAAAAAAAGATTAATTTTGGGACTTGGCCAGACTACCTGATGGCCATTACTTATTTGACTCTATATAAAATTGTTACTGAAATTTATAAACTTTCTAGATATGTCATTTCTAGTCACTGCTTCAGATGAAGATTTGTTCAAAAAATTAAAATTTTATTATTTATATAGGAAATATCGTCTTTTATATTTTACAGCCCATCAGGCAAATTGGTTCAAATTGAATATGCACTTAAAGCTGTCGAGAGTGGAGCACCATCAGTTGGAATCAAAGCTGCCAATGGAATTGTTCTTGCTGTTGAGAAGAAGTTTAATACCTGTCTTTTAGATGAAACTACAGTATCTCGAGTTGAACCTATAACACGTTCTGTTGGTATGGTTTATAGTGGTCTCTCTCCTGATTATAGGGTTTTGGTAAAGCGTGCTAGAAAGATTGCTCAAAGTTATGATTTACAGTATGGAGAACAAATGCCTCCAGAGCAATTAGTTCAGAGAGTTGCTGCTGTTATGCAACAATCCACGCAATCTGGGTAGGTTCATTTTCATCATAGCTACCTACATTTCATCACTATTTTTTAAAATTTCATTTGTGACCCTATTATTAAAGGCATAGTACTAAGTTTTGTTTTAATGTCATTAATTTTAAACGAAACATTGCATTACTCCCTTAATTTTTATTTTATATTCTTACATAGCAAGTTTTTATTATAAATGTGTTTATTTATTTTAGGGGAGTACGTCCTTTTGGTGTATCGCTTTTAGTGGCTGGCTGGGACCATGATATGGCAAAGCCATTCCTTTTTCAATGTGATCCTTCAGTAAGTTATGTATTATTATATATTTGACCATCTATGGTCTAATGAATATTGGTTTTCTGTTGGTGGTCCCTTTCCCCCATATTTTTTGCAAAACATATTTGAAGCTCAATTAAATATTAAATAACACAGTAGAGTGTGACTAGGGATACAAAAATAAAATAAAGAAAAAACACAGGATCCATATTTCGGTTTTTATTAAATTAAGATAAAATCTTCAGATAAATAATTACAAAAGTCAATATGAAAATTATAGCTAAGTACATTGGCATTTGCATTATTAAACATAGATTTCAAGAAAACAAAATATATAAATAAAAAATCATAAAATTTTGTACGCTGACAGTTTTAGGATTATATTTTGGTGATGATATTAACTTGATTATCATTGTAAATTATTGAATGATCTTTATAAAAATGTTCGGCTGTGTAATGACCATTTGCGATAGAGCTGTCATGATGGTGAATAACATTCAATAAAATATTTATTGTTCGATTAATGTACACATTTATTATCAATGTCCAGTTTGATCACAGTACGTAGTGAATGGGATAACTGCCTATTGGCTTCGGTTATATAATCCTGTGTGTGCCAAACAATAGTAGCTTTGGCTTTATCGGCTGACTTGATATTAATTTTTGCTAGAATAGCAAGTTCTTTAAGTGCAGTGACCTCTTCATGAGATAAGTTGCAAGATGTGATTCTGGGAGTGGTTTAGGAATTTCATTACGAAGAAGTCGAGTAGTAGTATCAGCGAGACCCACAAGAAGATTCTATTGATGTTATTGCATAATAAGTATTGATTGAATTCGTTTAATCGTGAGCGGTTTAAATAAGCTGGTGTAAAATTGAGAAATTCAAATCTTTCTAAAGAACTTGAATTTGTGACAAAGAGAGTTTAACCTTAGACAGAATTAATCACAATCCTAGATGAGTCCTTACG
This sequence comes from Parotoplana pacifica, assembly GCA_034780595.1. NCBI lineage: Eukaryota > Metazoa > Platyhelminthes > Proseriata > Otoplanidae > Parotoplana > Parotoplana pacifica. The sequence goes on along the minus strand of JAUYWI010103250.1, from coordinate 8,189 downwards.
GTTTTGCTTTAAAGGTCTATGTTTATATTGAAGCGGCTGTTAGTTTAGAAAATTAAAATAAGGAAAACAATTCTTTTAGAAAAGATGATCTAAGTTTAGTTAAACTGGGTAATTACGATCAAAAGTTTAATTTCATATCTCAGTATTTTTAAAACCAAATATCCACTGCCAATTTATACATAAGTGTGCTACACAATCTATTTCAATGCAAGTAGATTATATATATCGCTGTTGTTAGCTAGCTATAAATCTCAACATCTGTATGAAGGATGGACTGATGCAAATAAAAATCAGGTTGGTTTGAGTCTGAAACGTTCAACAAATGGTTTTCAGTTGTTTTTAATCCAAGAGTTCAGGGTCGAGTTGGACAGAAAGTCTTAGTGGGAGACAACCTCGTAACTCATTTCAGTCTCAACCTGATCTGTCACTAAAAAGAACAAGGTTTATTTCTGTACATTGCCATCAAATGCAACACACATGCAGCCCATGGACGTTGAAGTATTCAAATCTTTAAAAACATTTTGGCGGATAAACCTAGACAATTTTCAAAAATAAAATCGACACTAGGTGTACTTCCTAAATAATTTTCCTCAGTCGGTCGAACCAGCTTTGGCAAAAAATCCAATCAATAGCTACAGGCAATTTAAAGTCCGGCTTTCATGCCTGTGGCCCTTTTCCGCAAATCCTGAAGAGCCAATGAAGTATCTTCCTGGTGAAAAGATGGAATCTGCCGAGATTAGAAGAACATTGGATACAGTGCTAATAGACATGTTGAAGGATAATAGAGGAATAGCCACATCTGCAAGAGGAAGAGGAGCCAAAGGTGTTCCTTGTAGGCAAATTCATGAGGTCGATTTGTCGATCTTCAAAAATTTCCTACCCAGTCTGAGTGTGGTCGCGAAAGACCAATGAAGACGTCAATGGAACGAATTCGTTCTGCGTCATCTTCCGAAGAGGACAGTGATTTATTCTAAAAGTTTGCACATATATTTCAATGATTCAAATGGTTCAGAATGGATTCGTTGCGTTGCTTGCATGAAGTAGTACTGTGGGTCATGCAATGGTGTTAGTGCTGACGTATTATTTTCTTTGTGGTTATTAAAATCACCTGTATTAGCTACTGAAATTTTTTAAATACCTATTATTTATGGTTTAACATTTTTTATTTTTGCTTTTCATATCTGGTCCGAATTTCCCCTTTTTTGATTAATAAATTGATGTTTCCTTAAATTACTAATTTTTTATTCTTTTTGCATAAGACAAAAACAGATATAAAAAACAGATTATTATAGCTTATTACGGAGTCCATAGAGACACAACATTTTATAAAATCCAAAAAAGTGGTCCAAATTACTAGTTTTTTATAAAAAAATTCGGTAACACATTCTACACATTTATTAAAATTCGCGCACCAAGAAATCTTAAATTAGGCGCAAATTATAGAAAACCTTTCAAAGTATGCAGAGCGATCATTTTCATTTAGCGAATCAACCCACATTTTACATAATTCCAGGTAAACCGGCAAACTTTTTTTCGGTAATAACATGTGGACATAAAACCGAAGAAAACGCCAATAATTCTACGGGATTCGCGCTGTGGCTGTCGTACCAAATTCGACTTCGGTGCATATAATAAAAGAACGAAAATAGATGCAACAATACATCGATTATCCCAACTGGATTTGTTTGAATTTTACCCAAAGAAATCCATGTTGTATAACTTTCATAGCCAGAATAATCCATAAATTTGCTACTCACGATACCAAAATGAGTGTATAGTAGTTGTTTGGCTGGCACAAAACCAAAAATTTAGATATTGTGACACATTTTTGAGGTTGTTTTTGGGCAGAGCTCCCACCGGCAGAATGTGACGGACAATGGTTCTTGGAACATCAAAGAACAATAAGCATGAAACTTGGTGTTGAAAAACAGCCTATAGTCGAAATATAAGGTAATAAAAATCCATTTTTAAAACTATTTTGTCAATTTATGCAGTAATTTACTTGTATTATTGGCAAGGTACGATTTGGACTGGTATTGTAGGAACATCAACAAGAAAACTAATTATAGAATAATGCCTCTGCAAACGGAATCACAAAATTCGATTTTCTAAATATTTTTTTAAATATTGATATTACATTTATGGACAACCTACAGCTTCTGAAACAACTTATATTGGACATTGAGTGATTACGGCCAACCTACAGTTTTATGTGGATGTGGGGGCCTAAGTTGCAGTATCCAATTTGGACTTGGGTGTTAAGGACATCACTTTTATGTACAGTGGTACCTACCAAATTAGTTCATTTGATTTAGATAACTCACCAGCATCTGGAGCTATCTTAGGGGTATGGGGCTATAATAGTGCATCAAATTTGTTATCCTGTAATGTCAAAAGTAGTGTGCATCGATTTCATTTGGCTAGTCCAAAGCTTTCAGTAAATCGGATTTTGTACCTACCTAGGTTACTAGGGTCTGCCACATTTTTCGGGGGGGGGGGTGTAGGTAGAGCCCACACCAGCAACATAGACTATTGGAGAAGGGCAAAGTGGGCACCTAATTACGAAAATATTTGTGCAGTGAACAGCCTGTAAGAGTTGAATAATCACAAAATTCGTTTTTTAATAAATAATTTGAAGTGAAGCTGTAATCTGGACTATTCACGGTGGACATAGCTCTAAGACAATGCACTAGCGACGTCACAATAAATATATTCACAATATATACGTGTAGTCGTAATAATAACATGAAGTGCTGTAGTAGTATATGATATAGATAATAGGATACATAATAAACAAACATATTTTACACATAGTTTTCAACATGGTAATGGAGATCTCATCTCGCTGCGTTTTATGTTGCAATTTTTCCTCATCTTTGAGTCGAAAATTGTTCATAAATTCCTCCACATTTTTGTTCCAGTAATTATTTTACACATAGGTAATAAATTTGATAATACATAAATTACTAATGACCAAATCTAAAAATGAGTTCACATGATGATACGAAGTAATTTTGGCCCGCTACAGATATTAATTGAGTAATTTATTGACATCTATATATTGTTTATACAATAAATGTTAAATTATATCTATTATTAGGCAATCCATCTCTATCACAAAGTAGTAATTATTACTCTATGATATGTATATTAGTTTTGGGGGTATTCTAAGATCATGCAGTCCACATTTGCAACTGCGGTCAAATGAATAAGTTTTACCTTGTAAAACAACCCCCCAAATCTAGTTTTTTCGTCATTTCTCGCAACACACACTCGAAGCCCTAATTAACTAAAACACCGAGAAAGATAAAATTAAGCGGGACCCAGAAAAACATTCAAACTACCTCATTTTCACAAATTCAAGACAAACGGTAACCTTTTCGGTCATAAAACCGCCAAAGGGGGCATTTTCAAATTATTGTACCGGTTTCGCGCTTCGGCTACCCCACCAAATTCTACTACGGCGTATCTAACAAAATAGGTGCAGTAAAACATCCTCTACGAAGCTTTTCAAAGTTTCAACTTCGAGTATCGCAATTGTATTTGTTCGAATCCATTTGGTTCGTTTTATTTTAGTTAAGTCTTTTTAGATTCCTAAATTTTTGAGAATGTACATCATTAAATACATTCTATTGTATACAAAAAAATTGGAATCTATATTATTAATTTTGCTTTCTCAACCACTATCTCTGTAATTTTTATTGACAATTTTCATACATGAAATATGCTGAGTCAAAGCTGTGTATATTTTTACCTTGTGTTGTACATGTTACCTTCAAACTATATACTAATTTTTAGGGTACTTACTTTCCTTGGAAAGCAACTGCTCTTGGAAATAACTCCGCAAATGGAAAAACGTTTTTAGAAAAAAGGTAAGTGTGTTTATTCGGTTAAAAATACCTATATGGATAGCTAATGATCTTTTAATAAATGAAATTCAAATCAGAACTAATCACGAAATGTTCTACTTGGATTAGCCACTGTAAATTTGTAAGGTAGATTTAAAAAATAGTTAGCACTATTAAGCAGTTGTACTGTGAACCGGGCGGAACAGTTCATAACAACATTTTAGCTTTATGAGCTAGTTGTAAGATTTGTCAGAGTATTGGTGGACTTTTAAAAATAGGTTACTTTAACTTAGACATCAATAGCTCATGTAATTTAAAATCGACTTGGTCATCCATTTGCAATGTTAATCTCTCACTGGTAGTACTTTTTATATGTGTACATTCTGTGGATTAGTTGGGATAAAATTTGGAAAGGTATGATAGAAATCTTCTTTAGAAAAAGAAATTGCTAAGGGGAGGCAATGACATCATCGGGCCAAAATTAAACTTTGCGATTAATTTCAAATATATGTACATATGTGTAGGTCCACTAGCAACTCAACAATGAAAAAACTCATAAAATACATCGATTTTTATAATTGTGATAACAAAGATATGAACTTCCTGCCTGAAATAATCCAAAATGGTTTATAATTACTTTCTAAATCATTTTTAGTGGTTTTTGTGTAAATTCAGTCACTAAATTAGAATTTTAAAATTTTCATTTTTTGGTGCATTGTTCAAGCCAAATTAAGTGGACTTTGAGTAAAGTTAGAATATTTTTACTTGGCTTGGCACATTGATAAAGTATCAATTCCAAGTTTATAATTCCAAATTTGAATATATTCCAATGAATTATTCTCAAATTTCATTTTTTGTCTAAAAATGTCCAAAAGATGGTTGGTTCGCCCAAAACAAATTCTTGAAATAACTTAAATTAAAGATGGTTAGCTATAGTATTTAGGTTGGTAGGCAATAGGTAGATATTATTAAGTAAATAGGTATTTCAGTACATGAATTTTCATATTTTATAGCTAACACAGTCGAAAATATACTTATAATTTAAGAAATCAAAGATCGTTGGATCATTCTTAGTACCTATGTTTAGAGGTATGATTAATATGTACATTTAATTTACTCTCCTCTGTTAGCTATAAAATCTTAAAAAATAATTTAATTTATTTACTGAAATAGCTATTTACTTAATATTATCTTCTTAGAGTCATAGCAACCTAAATACTATAAATATTTCATTTCAGTTATTTCAAGAATTTTTGGAATTTGTTTTGGGAGCGCTAACCATCTTTTGTGTCAATTTTATTTCATTTATTTTTGTTTTATTCATAAATTTTAACTTTCAGTAGAAACTCTGTTTATAGATCATTAGAAAGCCATTCGCATTTTCTCTATAAAATATCATGCTCCATAAATTGCCAAAAATGCATCGTATTAACAATTTTTTTTGCTGCAAACCGTATCTAATTTTATTGTGCCAAATTACCTTCAATCGGTGAAGTTACGTTTTATACCATTAACACTTAATATTCGTTTCTAGGCGGTTGCTGGAGTGTATCGACAAAACTAACTTGGATTTTATAGCACCACGAACACTTAATATGTACATATATGTGCCAAATTTAATTGAAATCGGTTAAAATTTAGGTACCATTATCGGTGCTGCAGAAGAAAGAAAAATAATCTACTACAGAAGTTGATTGTTTTAGGATTTAAAATAGAAGAGTTATAGAGGTTCAACGTTTAACCCATTTTCAGAAGTACTATAATACTCGGGCAAGGCTAGTTAGGCCTAGAATGACTTCCAGAAATGGCCAAATTTGGGCCATTTTGGGGTGAAATTTTTTTCTTGTAGTTTGGCACATTTCACCAGAGTTTAAAAATCCATTCATAGAGTTGCTATTTTTTCTACGACAAAAATATTTTTTGCTGTTGGTTGCACTCTATTGACAAAAATCAATATTTTCAAAAACCCGGAATATATAAGTGTTTGTAATATATCTAGATGTTCGGCCATAATTCCCTGTCAGTTTTAAAAAATAATAAATTCTTGGAATCTGGATTCTATTCTTTGAATTTCCAATAGTACCTGTACCTATTCTGGGTGGGTATATTTTGAGTTACAATTTTTGGTATCTCTAGTATGCTACAAGTAAAAGAAATGAAATTTACAATTAAGAGAAAGGTTGTTATAACTTCGTGGATTATCTCAAATTCACTTCTCCTCCAAGAATTCACTGATTGATTGGAGAGACAAGTTATTAGAGACAGGAATCATGTGAAGCATCGACCACACAAACGTCTATCAGGCGAATTACAGTACAGCATATTTTGAAAAAGAGTCCGTACAAACCTCTTTACTACCTATTTTTGACAGATGGGGATTGTGACAGGTGTATTCAGCCTTCCTGCGTAAACTAACATTTTCAGATGAGTGTGTTTTTCATTAAAATGACACAGTAAATAAGCACAATGAACATTTCTGGGGCACAGAAAATCCAAATGTTCGCATGTGTAATACTTGAATGACATCTTCATTGACCGTCGGGGCTTGTATTAATTTTTCTGGAATAGTGGCTTTCGATATCAGCAGAGAAACGATGAATGGGGACAGATATTGTAATATTTTACAGGATACAATTGTTTCTACTTTTACGAAGAAGGAAACAGATGTTATACTAACAAGATAGTGCCTCACTCCATTATTCTGTGATGACTGCTCGACAAATTCTTAATGATCGAATGCCAGACCAGTGAATTGTGGTTCGCGAGGTCCTATGACCTGACTTCCTGCGACTATTGGTTGTGGATATACTTGAAGGCAAAGGTCTACTCACTTATCGGAATTACCGGAAGAGTTGCATAATCATGTTGAAGCAGAACTTAATGCAATATCAGTTATATGGCGTTATATCGAGAGTACACCACTGCATAGGTATATTTACAATTCATGTTACTCCTTTATTTTTGAAAACCGACGAGGAATTATGGCCCACCCTGTAGCAAATATTAATAAATGTTATCAATATCTGACTTCAGAATTGATTATATTTTGAGCAGTAATAAGAATTTGTTTTTATTTTAGATACAATGACAAATTAGAAATTGAGGATGCTGTACATACTGCTATTCTAACATTGAAGGAGAGTTTTGAAGGCCAGATGACGGAAAACAATATTGAAATTGGCATTTGCAATGAACGTGGTTTTAAAGTACTAACTGCATCCGAAATAAAAGATTATCTTGCAGCTATTCCATAATAATAATTTGTTGATTAATGAGTGTTAACTGTTTGTTTTTTTATCTTGTTTAGAACAATAAATAAATCAATTTTAATTTCCACTTTTTATTGTCTAATGTCCTATCCTAACCATGGAATCACTGCATACGAAAATTAAACTGTTCTTGGCATTTGGACCTCGAGTAACACGAAAAATTTATGAGCAATCGGTCCAGTTTTAGACTAGGGGTCAGGGTAGTTGCAAATGGTATCCAAATTCTCTGTGTATTCCCGTATCTGGGACTGGTGGGTGAGACCACTATAGGGATTTGGTTCGTTACCCTAAGTTTACAGGAAAGATGTTTCCACAAAGACCTGTTATTTTTTAAATAATATACAAAAATATATTAAATTGAACACAATGAAACAAATTCTTATTCGTAGTTCTAAATATAATTAGATATCTGCAGTATTATTGCAATATGTCTGTACAGTCGTCGCATTTTCAGTTCAAACATCACCTGTTTGTGCGCGATCAAAGCTGGTTCTCTATACTTACAATTTCTGACTCAGGCCAAGATGTTTTCACAACTTCCTGCATTTCTCTTACTGACATTTCCATATCGCCGCATGGTCATCCAGCGTACACTTTTTTCTGTTTAAACCAATGTTTTTTTGTGTAAAGAGGCAAAGATGATTAAGTTATATTGATTTCACAAGTACTAGTTTGTCACTGATGAAAATTATACATTGCTGCGTTTATCGTAATTGACAGACACGGTTACCATAAATTTCCAGATAAAACAGCTGGTTAGAAAACGTTGATATTTGGTAGTTGTTACAGACACGTTGAAAATATAACAAACTTGCTCACCTTATCCCTTAGATTTCAGGGGTCGGTCTTGTCTTCGATGGGCATTCTCGTCTATCCATGGCCATGATTGCGGTGACTTTCTTCTTCATATACTGCTCTAGCTGTCTTCCTCGAGCGATTCCTGACTAGCTCCGATCCCAGAATTCTTCTGGCTGGGAAGGACGGCTCACTGCGCAAGATATGCCCATACCATCGCAAACGGTTTGACCGAAGTACTTCTTCCAGCGGTGTAATCTTTGCCGAACTGAGGATT
>JAUYWI010103239.1:0-11385 GCA_034780595.1 Parotoplana pacifica | reverse complement strand
AACTAATAAATTCATCTATAAGGAATTTAGTTTTAATTTTTACAGGCGGTCGAATTCAGCGGTATGGCCTATACATTGGTCTACCTAGATGTTCAAACGAAACTAAACGCAAAAAAACAATTAAAAAAAATTAATATTGACGTGGTTAATTAATATCAATCAGAGGCAGATACAGCAATATATCAAATGGTAGGTCTACTACTACAAAGTTCAGACAGTTTGAATTAGACAGCCTTGTTGTAGATTCCTTATTGTTTTATCCTGCTCTTTCGAAGGAATAACGCATGTACGTATATTTACAACACATTTTAAATCAAAGTAGGTTCATTTATTTTAAAATACTATATAAGGCAGACGTTTACAATAGATAAACGTAACATTTTTCTAGATAAGATTCTGAAAATTGTCATAGAGTTATCTACATATTTATATAATTTCTTTTGTTTTCTTTAAAGTACAGCGTTCGAAAATCAAAATATTGGCACTTCATATAAATTCTGATAGCAAATTTCTCTTATCCCAATTAAGAGCGTACTTAATATTTTTATAAAGAGTAAAATAAAGTGACCAGTGTATTTGGGAAGTAATTATAAACAAACAGGTGTACTTTGATAAAAGATACTACTTATTCATACTACTCGCAAATGATAGCCCGGGACAGCTGTTTCGGCCTTGTTGGGCTTCATCAGCCAGGCAATCACAGCCTGAGCAATATAAAATGTTCGTATATTTCATATCAAAGCATAAGAAGAGAGGAACATTTGCAATCGTTGCATAAGAAGAGGGAAAAGAGAAGATATTCAGAAGAAATATGTTGGGAAGCCTGTAAAATCTATTGGAAATTATTTATTATACTCGTTCATTTAGTAAACCATTTTTGTGAAAAAACCATTGAATTTAAAGCATTTTACCTGTTTTGCATTTTACATACTGTCCACTAATAAACGTTCCGCTACTATCGACTGAGGTTGCACACCAGAAATACTTTGCATTTGTATCTGTGCACTCGTGATATGTCGTCCCTCTATATTTGAATGGGAAGATGCACACTGAACCACCACCTGCTAAATAAATTGATTAATCTCATTTCAGTCACAAACGCAAATTTTGGTCGAGTAGCCTTTAACCATCATAGATATCTATGATGGTTTTAGCTATACATATCTATCATGGTTTTAACTGTACATATCTATGATGGTTTCAGTCAAATATATCTGTGATGGTTTTTTATTTACTTTAGTTCTGGACGTGCTGTCGGAGAAGTGGGAAGGGGAGAGTTACTGGAATTGCTTTATGTTAATCATTTGTTGATAATGGCGGAATGCTTGAAATGGAAGCAGGCATTCCAGGGAAATGTTTTGAAAGTTTATCTGAGAAAGATTACCCGCAAATGTACAAAAAATATATCATTTTTATACGAATGATTTCGCCATAATACTTTGAAACAATCATGGTGGATATCAAAAATGCAGAGCCTGCTCCGAGAAACAACAACAGCCAGATAAAGCAAAAGCAAAGCAGTCTTTTGTTGATACTTCTATTTCTGGCATCTGTGACTGAATAAAATGATCAAACAGACTTTAAAAATTAGATATAGAGCAATCTAAGGTTTTGACAAAGTTAATAGAGGAAGGAGCTGTTAACTGGTAACTATTAATTAGTGGAAGCTTGTTGGAGAACAGTCCTATAGTTGTAGTTGACGTCATTTTAGATTCGCTGAGGTGTTGAACAGCGGTGTTCACGGCAACAGCCTGAGCGATGTAAGAAGAACCTTATGATCCTTCAGCAATTTTCAACTCTTCTTTTCTAACATCTTTCCATCAGAAGAACCCAAGCACGTACATTGGCCATCACACTACCATCCGACCAAATTGAGATATCAAGAGATGGGAGAATGTTAATGTTAATACTGTGATCATCTAATGAAATATCAACTGACCAGTCTATATGAAATGCCAAAAGACCAGTCTATAGACGATCTGCAGCAATCATGTTAGGATAAATAGGGATAAGACCACAAAATGATTTTTTACCTGGATACCCCAATTTCTTCATTACATCTTGCTCTATCCAAATTTCTGAATAAGATGGAGTCTCGTACTCATAGAATACATAGATGAATGGCACCGTCTTGTTAAATTTCCGTTTCAAAATCTGCTGCCAACTTTGTCCAGTAGAAACGTAGTCCATTCTGCCGTTAGACTTGTGATTTGGAACTGTACTATAATAAAACGTAATGAAATACTTAATTTTATTTCACAACAAATGAAACAGACTCAGTAATACTTTGCTGTTTTAATAAACATGACCTGACCGAGCCGGTGCAGACAACATAATATCAGGCAAGCGGTCGACAGTATTATGCTCCGATAAACCTTTCGTAGATCTCGCAGACATTGGGGATAGGTAGCTATACTCAATTATAACAATAATAATTTTGTAAAATAATGCCGCTGCAATTAGTTTGAACGTCTGGAGTCATATCATCTCAAACAATTTGAACAAACTAGCATGAAATAATCATAGATATTGTTCATTCCTTTTAATACAATAGATTGGTAATCTAACTGGATGTTGTTACTAAGTTTCAGTTTCGGCTGTATGGCAAAAGTATGCTATTGGCTGTGCAAACTGATTCCCAAAAAATTCATATGAATTATGATAGAATATGTATACTACTTATTTCTACTACTATCAAAATATATTTCTCTATACCATGTGGTATATTTTTGCTAATTAAACTATAATTCTTCATTTTTTGTATATTTTTATAAGTTTATTATTCAATATAAAAAATCTATTGTCATTATGCAAATGTTTTCTGAAGAATTATTTTATTTTAAGACATCTGTTTAATTTTAACCAGTCAAAAACATTGAAATTGCCATACACGCGGTGTGTCACAGTTTAGTATGGGAACATTTTAGATTGCTAATCTATGTGTATATGTAAGATACAATATCTATAGATTTGTAAGGTTAAGAAATAATTATCCGGATATCATTAAAATTTCTTCGAAGTAGAAACTTTTTAAATACTTACAGTACAAAATATGTATAACCATGATCTTGAATACTTACAGTACAAAATATGTATAACTATGATCTTGAATACTTACAGTACAAAATATGTATAACCATGATCTTGAATACTTACAGTACAAAATATGTATAACCATGATCTTGAATACTTACAGTACAAAATATGTATCACCAAGATCTTGAATACTTACAGTACAAAATATGTATCACTATGATCTTGAAACTCAAGCTGAGTATAAATACTTAATTCTGGTACAGTATCAAAGTTAATTTTTGGCATAACTGAAGCCACCAGTTGCCAAGCACCATTTTCAGAATATGTCACGAAGATGTCAGAACTATATCTGACCTGTGCTATAAAAAGAGAGAAAAAGATTAACTATCTGCTTCGGTAAAACGAAAGGTTTACCCCGGGTAGTTCGAAATGACAATATTATCTAAAGAACTCAGGGAACATTTGGTAGAATGAATAAAATTAAGTTTAACTTCACAATTTAAATGTCGCAACTTTGTATACACATTTATTTTACAGATCTTTGTATCAGCTGATTTAGAATTATTCAGAGAAATTTTGCACTTCATAAAAATTAAGGCACTAAAAATTATCTTTAGACAATAAAATTTAGTTGTCATTATAGATGCAGATCGGATATCAGGCAAGTTGCTATTCCTGACAAGGCAAAATATTATTCGGACCAATCTGGCGGTCGATCTGGAATCGACTCTACCGAAGTGAGAATTACCAGAAGTCAAGTTCAACTATGCTCTACTCTTCGTGGCCTTTGTCAGGTACCATGACCAAATTTAAATCTCATTCTCTAAAGTACAAACCATTTTCTAACCAATTAAGGAGCTAATAACACAAAACAAACTTAGTTATATAGAATATAGAACTAGAGGTCAAAATGAATTTTGTGCACAATACATTATCTTACCTTGATATTGTGTCCATTCTACATTAAAAAAAGTCCTATTCGCAAGTGCAAAAGCTTCTTGAAAGGAATTATACTTATATCCGAGAGCTATATAAGCAAAATAATAATCAAATTTCCTAATTTCAAATTCCTAAAAAGAGAAAACAATAAATTATCAGAAACAATAGCTTTACATTTTTCTCCATGCTGAAAAATATCAGCACAAAAATTAAACAACAAGTGATGTGATCATCATCCAATAAACAAACTTTACAGTAAAATAGCCACATCTAAAATGAACGTGATGGCCTTGTCGAGGAGACTAGACAAGATAAAGAAATCAAAAGAGGAGTACATAACTATTTGCATAAAAGTAGAATCCAAATGGAAGGCCAAAGTCATGGATGACAACAAAATTTCGGAAAAGGGAAACATGCTCAGTGAGGCTGATATTAGAAAATGAGAAAAAGGAATTCAAAATCCTGAAGATATCCCTACCAAACATCAGAGGAGGAAAGGAGAAAACAGACTAAACACGCTATAAAACTGCCTAACGATAGGAAAAGAATCATCACAACTGCCATGGTCAGGACTGGGATACAATTGCCGAATAGAAGAGAAGAACTAGCCAAATATGATTCTCTGCACCGACTGTAGCTTCACAAGGATAGCACTGTACAGTGGAATAGAAAGCACACGGGATTTTATCATCAGCAGCACAAACACTCACAGAAAATTAACTGGAAAGTTAAACAAAGCAAAGGATCCGACCACCATTCAGTTACTATGACCTATAACAGACATTCAGACCAACCAAAAAAGAACAAAACAAAAGTATGACAAATTATGACAAAATATTAGAAAAAGAAGATCAGCTCAGCATTTGACAAAGCGACCAAAAAGCCATCCTGTCAGGAAATCTAAAAGAACAAATCAAAAGTAGTAGACCACAGAACTAGAAGTATAAAATAAAAAGAAAAGCAAAAGAAACTACAAGAATGGAATGGATAGACTAATGCTATGATAAGAACAACATCAAAGAAATGAAGATACAAAAAATGTAATTGTTACTTTTACAAAAATATAATCTCTACAAAAATTAAGTTCCATTTCTTTGACAAGAACTAATTTTTATTGAAACCAAATATATGCTCTCAAGTAGAGTATAAAATAAACTGGGAGAAATACCAATTCGCCAGAGTAGGTACATAGTCAAGTTAGAACCAGGCATCTCTGGATTGAGAGGCCACTGTCCAAATACAAAAGAATAAGTGCTCTCACAGCAAACTACTAGAAATAGTTTGCTATTTTTGGTACGGGAAGCACAACGATCAGACAAATGCAAACATGGACAGAACTTGTCACAAATATTCACATGACTGAAAAGCAGAAAGTCTGGCTCAGATAGAAGAAACCAATTCTGTACTCTACAAACAGTATCTGAAATAAATCAGAAGAGAAATACCAAACAAGACATAGGTGTTACTAACATTCAAAAGCTTCATAATAATTATTCTTATAGAGAAAACCAAGCTAATCAAAAACAGGAAAAGTTCCAACGTAAACATTTTCGAACATCATTATATAAATAAAAATTTTGACTGAAATAATTTAAATAACCTAGCAGCTATTGTAAAATGTAGACTATTTATAAACTTACTTTTTTTAGGCCTAGAACTTCATATCCACGAGATACGTTAGCCTTACACAATGTACTGTGCACAATTGCAGTTGAATTCACCATAAAAGTCAAACAGCTTAGACAAAAGACGATCTTTGTTGTATCCATTTCAAAGGGTTGTTTCTGAAATAATATAAATAATCTTTTATTTAATTTAAAATAAACGATGGAACACCTACATAGAGTTGGGGAGCCTAGTACCTAAGTATCAATTGCACCTTTAGGAATGAAAGAATTAATGCAATTTTTTGTTACTACTACTATAGGAATAACAAAAAGAAAAAGCAAGGCTGCAAGTGTGACAAAATACTTTCATTTTTACTTTTGAGACCGAGGGTGAAATTTACTCTACTGAGTTAAAATATCCAACTTATGAAAATGATTTTCTACAAAGAATCTCAATGCACTGTTGAAATTCCTGCTGGTAAATACTAATAAGTATAATACATAAACTATATTTGATGGCATTCTCTAGATTCTTTCATTAGAATAGAATTGACCATCATTGTGTTTGGGCACAATTCAATTCAACCACACATGAATCTAGAGAATGCCATCAAATATCACTTCATAAAAAATAGTACTTTTGCTTTGGATTGTAAATAAAATTAAACCAAACCACTTTTTAAGAACTAATATCTTTATAACAATCTTTCAAACCTCTATTCATCATCATAGTAAAAATATAAAAGCAAACTAAGAGAAACAACAAAGTAAAAGCTAGAATTACTTAAAGTTACCAAATGTTTAAAGAATGGATAATATTATTAAAGAAAGCTTTATTTAAATTCAGAGACTTTTGATTATGTTTAATAAAAGCAGATTCTAAAAAATGCCTCAGTTTCAGATCACTACATTTATAAAGCAGGGGTATTTGTAAAATCAATAGAATGATCAGTGTCCATGGCATGAAAAGCATCACATTGTATGGATTATATAGAAGATTAAAAATCTTATTCTCTTTCATATGAGTAGAAAGGTCATGACCTGGTTCACCTATATAAAATTTAACAGTTAGAAGAATTAATTTTATAAAAGTTCACTTTAGGAGTGTTAGAAACACCTAAAATAAGATTTAAGAGACAAAGAATTGGAAAAAAGTATGTTAGATTTAATTGACCCCTACCTCTCCTGTCAGAATTGGAAGCAGCTATTAGCAAACTTTAATCTGACAAAGCTTCAGGTCTCAACATGTTTTTTTCATAATTGTTGCTTAATTACAATATCTTTTCCAATCTTTGGATTTCAAAATTTATGAAATAACCTCTACCAATAATTCTATGCATTTACTGTTGAAAAATGTTTTAACCTACAGCTGAGATAATTACAGTTTTACTTATTTTAAAAATTATATGGTTAGTTTTGTAGTTACACTTTCAATATTATGGCATTATAAGCAAAAATTATAATACAGGGCTGCTCAAAATTAACCGATACAAGAATTTTTTAAGAAAATAATTTTAGAAATTATGTCTATCTTTTAAATTATTAATTTCATATGAAATAATCGATATTGACTTTTTAAAGTTTAAATGCTTTATTAGATATTTATTTCAATTATGTAATGCAGAATAATAACATTTAAATTATATATATTAAATCATATTCATAATATTTAGATTTAATACACAAAAATATCTTGCATCGGTTAATTTTGAGCAGCTCTGATATATATCAACGAGCAGCCCTGTAAATACATGACATATTTTATGCATGTTTTTGACGAATTATTCATATTATTTAAAAATCATGAGTTGTGCAATAAAAACGATGTAAATATTAAAAGTCTAAGAAGATGTGTGACCACCTTTAGCATCAATGACCTCTTGGCGTCTGCTAGGCATACTTTCAATGGACCTCTGCAATTTCTCGTGAAATTCTTCATCTCGAAACCATGTATGTAGGATGCAGGCAGTTAGCTGAATCCTTATGGTCTGCTTCATTATACCCCAAATGTTTTCAAATGTGTTTAAATACTGAGAATTTTCTGGCCAAGGAAGGACATTCACTTGATTAGCCTCCGAGAATTCCCATACCACCTTTGCTTTGTGGCATGGAGCCGAATTGTGCATAAATATGCAGTCTGTTGTCGAGTTGAACTTTTCTCGAAGTTGGGGATCATCCTAGTTGGTTCACATAACATTACGATACTGGCTATTATTCATTATTCCTTTGACTAATAGAGGTGTCCAGGTTAATCTGGTGAATGTCCTTCCTTGGCCGAGAAATTCTCCTGATTTAAACCGCATTGAAAACATATAGTAAAGAAGAAAATAACCGAACAGACGCACACCACAAGGAATCAGGTCATCCCCTGCATTCTACATACATGGTTCCAAGATAAAGAATTTTACGAGAAGCTTCTGATGGCCGTTGACAGTGTTCCTAGGAGACTTCAAGAGGTCATTGATGTTAAGGTGGTCACACATTTTTATTAATCAAACTATATTGCATGTTTAGACTTTTTGATGCATTGTTTATTGCACAACTTATGACTTTTAAAATGTATGACTCACTATTCGGCAAAAACATGCTTAATATGTATATAAAATTGTACATACATATAATATGTCATCATGAATATCTGGATTTAGCTGTTCTTTTAATTTGGTAATAAGATTGTGAGAATATCAAACTGTCAAAGAACTTAGAAAAATAATATGTGTTTTAATCAATATTAGAAGAAAAATCATGAAAAGTTGAAAAAAACGTTAAAAAGTGAGGTAGTTATAATAATATGTCGACTGCTTAATTGCCATTTAAACAAATTATATAAGTATCATTTCTACTAATTTCGACTTATTAATTTTAATATTTAGGTACAAACACCAAAGACGTTATATAGTTAACTCTGAAAGTAGTAGTAGTATAATTGAAATCTGTGACAAACACCTAGTACGGATAACATTTAACGATAACTAATGCCAAACATTTTTTCAGCTTTTTGGACAAATTTATATAAATTTAAAAATAGATACAAAAATTGATAACTGGAGATGCATTAATGAATAAAATGACTAGTCGAGTTCTATTAATTAACAGATTACATTGTCCCATATGGTTTGTTGATAACATTCGAAATCATCATCTGAATTGATGAAAGTTTTAGTGTTTCGTGATTAGTCGTTCTAAACCAGTAATTACATTGTGTTTATATAATATTGCTCTCAAAATTACAAAAAACGAACACAAAAACAATCGCTATTTAGCTGTTACTATAATTATATTTTACTTTGATTAAAACTTACATATTTGTAAATAATAGTATAAACCAACGGTTAACATTAGCTGGTGACTGTAGACGTATTTCGTCTTTGGGTATTTTACTACCTAACTAAGTTAATACCTACCTCGTTGGGTATTTTTTGGCTCAATCATTTCATGTTAGATAAAGAAGCAAGTAATATAAATTATTTAAAGTTTTTTGTATATGTCATAGGTATATTAGTCACATATACAATTAAAACAGCACGATTTATTTATCTGAACAAAACAATGAAAATATAAAGCAAAATTTTTGTTAGTTTAGATAAGCGAAAACTAAATTTTAAAAATATTGCTTTTAAAATATTTGTATTAGGTAACTATGTTTAATATTAGGATGTTATTAATTTAAACGTTGTTTAAATAGTTTGGTTTGTAGTTTAATAAGTTAATATTAATGAAACAAAACTATTATTTTCTAGGACATATCTGTTTCGTAATGATAATATAATTTTAAATACCTAACATTATAATAGGTAACAGAAATAACTTTATTTCTCCCTGAGGACATTTTTAAGATAAAATATTAAGAAATAAAATGGGATGTCATATTAGATATTTAACCAGTTTTGTAAACATCATCTTGAACTACTCATGGGTACTTACCTACGTATCTATAAGGGTTAGGTATAATCATTAAAAGATAGCATAATATCAGATATCTAATCTGCTTTGTTATTAAAAATGTTTTTTCTGATAAGATTTTAGTTGTTTTCGTTGAACTTTTACTATTAGTTTGTCTATGTTTTATAAATAAGACGTACTTAGGTAATTTTCTAATACCTATAAATTTTGCTCCAAAACTGGATTATGTATTGTAATGAATTTTACCTACTTTTTAAAGAATTTACAAAACAGTTAGTATTAATATAATTAGATTTGCCATTGTTTGCGCGAATATCAATATCCGTTTAAAGATTTATAGTTTATAATGAATAACAAGAGCATAAAACTTTGCAATAACTGTCTGATCTGTTAGATAGATAAGATAACGAATCTACAATTCAAGGTCTATATAATACCACTAAACATTAATTGTAAAAGAAAAATTACCCTACCTGTTGTGTTGTTTTAAAATTATATTATTAAATGCGTAAATATTTTTACTAAACATTATATGACATGATAATATTTTTAAAATGATATTCTTTCTTTGCTAAATAGGTAACCTACATGTACATATATTTCGTTTTAAAAAGTCTTTATTGTGGAGCTAAACAAAATCTTAGTAAATTCCAACAATTTTAAAAACAATGTTTATTTATTATCTGCTAAATGTTTCGCAGAGTTTATTACCTAAACAAATTTTTGCTTCCATTAGGATAGTGTTTCACTTATTCATTTATCTTTAATTATTCATTTGAATAAGTGAAACATTGCTTCAATATTCCGAAAACTATGACTAGTTATTTTTATACTAATTTAAAGAGATCTAGCACAGTAGATCAAGCATATACATATAACGTTATGATTTAGTAGGCCATGTTTAAATATTATTTCTATATCAAGCATAGAGTAATGAAAGGTATCCTTACTCATATGATATCAAGGACAGTAATTAGTTGTCCTTGTTCTATATGTGGACTTTAGGATTAAATACGAATTGCTGAGTTAATTATATACTTATGTATTATGTAGTGTAAAAAAACCTATAGGAATGTCAAACTGTCATAGAACTCACGAAAATAACGTAGCTTTTAAACATTATCATAAAAAAATCTAGAAAAGTTGAAAAAACATTTAAAAATGGGATGGTTATAATCATAGAGGTTAAAATAATACTGTAGGTATAAATCAAAATTTGGTCATTTTGGAACCAGTACATCCCCAAAAGGGAATGATTATATAAAAAACAACAAAAGACTACGTATAATGATCTTAAAAGGGAGACACAGAAAGCAAGAGAAGCATGATGGCAAGAAATATGCAATAATATAAAAGATATTGACAAAAAGGGGACAAAGCGACTTTGTATAAAAAAATACGACAATTAAAGGAAGAAAAGAAAACGCATGACAGAAGAACTAAAATAAAGGACAAAAATGGAATTCTTCTAACAAAAAAGGATAATATATTGAATCGGTGGAAGACATACCTACATAGAAGAACTCTGCAACAAAACGAATAAACCTGCGCAAAACGATCTTCAACTAGTAGAAGAAGAAACTGTCAATGACGACTTCAGAGGAACATCAGTATTACAATGTGAAGTTGAAGAAGCTGTTGAACATATGAATACCAAGAAAGCAGAAGGAACGGATGGAATACCAGCAGAACTACTTAAATACCTCAACTCAAAAACAATGAAAATTATCACCGATATCTGCAATTCAACGTACGATCAAGGAAAGTGGCCAGAAGATTTCTACAAAACAATTATGGTACCATTAAATAAGAAACCAAATGCTGTAGACTGCGCAGACTACAGAACAATTAGCCTGATATCACATGCATCAAAAATCATGCTTAGAATACTAACTAGAAG
>JAUYWI010103228.1:0-11386 GCA_034780595.1 Parotoplana pacifica | reverse complement strand
TGTGGAGAAGGAATGGTCAAAGCAATTCTGGAAGGTTGATTTCTAGGGAAATGTGGAAGAGGAAAACCAAGAAAGGGAATGTTAGAAGAATTCAGACTAAACACCTATAGAGAATTAAAGGACCAGGCAGCCAACCATGAAGGATGGAGAAAGTGAATGCCATAGAATTGAACCTGCCTAATAACTGTAAATAATACATTTTTTAAATAAATTTTTCCATACAGCTAGCCAGATATTTCACTAAGTTTTGGTATGAAATGCACCTATAATTAAAAAAATTATAATTGACCAAGAAACACATATACTTATTAAGAAAACTTAAATTATATTAATAAATATAAATGTGTTTTGTAAACTTAATTAAATATAACAATTATTGTAGGCATTTTCTATAACATTGTCTGCATGAATCAAAATTTCATAGTATCTTGCTCTGTAGACAAATTAGGAACATCTTCAGCTGCACTTTGCTTCAAAACTTCCTGAAACAAGTTCCAGCACTTCATACACAATGCATCTATTTTCTCTTTATTCACACCTCTTTGCTTTAGTCAATTTTATGGTAATAACAGTTCCCCAGCTTTGAGAAAATCAAATGAAGCCCAATCTGTTACAAATGTTGTTGTTTCTATGAAATTCAACTTCTTTCACATCTTTAAGCATTGGTCAACTTTCTTTCTTTGATTGTTTGTTTCTGCTACTTTTATCTTTCCAAGAGAGGAAATCATTGTGACAAGGCATATACATTTGCTTTACTGGCATTTCTTAAGGTGTCAAGCAAGTAAAACATGTAGACAATCATACTTTCTCCCAGCATCCCCTTCATGCCACACATATGAATAGCAATTGTTTAAATTTATTTCATCTAATGATATGAATGTTTCATTAAATGCCATTAAAACTAAAATCATTTTCATAGATGGATAACTTTCTTTTTATGGCTATGTTGAGATTGAATGTTACTTTAAACTTATAAAATAGCAGATAGTAACATGTGAATATTTTACATATTTAGTTCATACAAAAATGGATTGGACATTGATTGATATATGTCCTATGCATTTTGTAAATTTGTGAGATTTGCCAATGGTCCTTGTACTATTTGCAAATTGCAGTTTTAAAATATGACTATTTTACTTACTAATCTTAGTTTTAAAAATATAGTAAGTATCTATAGGTCCATTTGCCAATTGCACAACTAGTGCAGTTTCCAAATGTGATATTTTTTGTCAAAAATATTGCTGAATAACATCAATTACTATTCATCAAGAATGACAGCTTTTATTCAACAAATCTGATTTTCTATTAATAGTGATTTGTTTTTATTAATCAATAACTAATAGATAACAATAAAAACCTTCCTTAAACTACAGCCCCACCAATTAATAAAGCCACCCCACTATCTAACTGCATGTTAAATAAGTGTTTTATGAAGATTGTTACATAAAGACAAGTTTTTGAAAGAAGTAGCCATTTCAAATCTTAAACCCAATGGTTTTGAAGAATATTCTAAGGTTTTAAACTTTTTTTCTAATTGCTTTACTTTGAGGAAAAGATTTTACAAAAATATAAGTATACTGGAGAAAATGAAATGAGTTTGTCACAAATCTTTTACTTTTGACATATTCTTAAAAAAATAGGTTTCAGATTTGAAATAGCTAATTCAAAAAAGTTGTCTTAATGTGATAATCTTCATAAAATACTTACTTAACCTGCAGTTAGATGGGCAGCATTATTAATTGGCAGGGCTGTATATTCAATTATTCAAATTAATAGGAAATCACTAAACAAAATATTCTTGTAGACCATGTTAAAAACAGCATTTTGGGTGCAGGGGTCTATGATGTTATAATATATTGTTAATCAAGCAATTTTAGTCTCACAGAATTAAATAAATGCTAAAACTAAATTTATGTGGTGTTATTGATTTGCAAAATGTAAAATCTGCAGTTAAAGCATTCATTACTCCCTAAGAATACTATACATTCAACAACATTGATTTTTCAATGAATAGTGATGTGTTTTATTTATTGATATTTTCACAAATTGTACAGTTTGTTAATAGCACAACTGATGCAGTTTCCAAATACATATGATTATTTTTATTTATTCTAATCTTAATTTTTAAAGTATCTATAAATCCATACATATCTAACAGTTATTTTCACAGTTGAAATAAATCTCATCTTGACACAAATTAAAAATTTTATTTCCTGAGACTTGACACATAGTAATGACCTTTTAAAAGTTTTTTTTTTTAGTTAACTTACTATTCCTTGTAATTTCCAAAGAAATATTTTTGGCACCATTGCTGTTGTCCAAAATGGAACACAAAAATACTAAAATCCCTCATTCTTAGCATCACTCACTCTACCTAGCCAATGAAATACATTATTTTTTATTTAAATTATATTATTTTAATGTGAACAAACTGAATGCATGTTCTCAACCAAATAGAAATGCCAACTGATTGTGAATCAGTCTATCCAACTATAAATCTATAATTAGTCAACCAAATGTAAATGTATAGTAAATCTCAGTTTTTCAAATAGGTTTTAGAATGCAGTTTAAATCAGTTAACATTGTTAAAAATCTATAAGATGATATCCATATGTTGTCAAGTATGCATGTTGCTTTTATCTTCAACAGAAAATCAAATGAGCACCATCACTATACTCATTTCTGTTATTTATTTTGCTTGGAAACTGCATTTAGATAAATTTACCTAATCATTTTTAAGTACCAACTGATCATAATGTATATAATAAATTATGATTAATTTACTCCATATTTTTATAGGCATAACTATTCTGTGGGTACTTGGGTAGGCATGGATGCAGGATTTCAGGAAAAGGGGGGTCAAGAAATTGGAAATGATTTCCAGAATATAGATTCCCCTTACAATTGAAATCATATAGGTACTGATTTTTCTAAATTTGAATGGATATTAGAAATAACTGATTAAAAACTACTATGTTTACATGAATACCTATATAACATAAAACAATTTTACATAATACTTAATCAAATAAAATCAATTGCCAAAATGTCCATCTTGTATTTTCCAGAATAAAAGTTTTCACAATGTCATCTGTATTTAAATCAAATGTTTCAGAGTAGTGACAGAGTAGATAATGAGCTAGCCTTTGATATTGCAAGGTTTAGCACATGTAACTTGCAAAGCATGTAGAGAGCCAGTGGACATATTTTTCTGATCAATGCTTTGACACCTTTGAATTCACCAGCCATAGCAGATGTACCATCATATGATTGTTCATGGAGAAACTGCAGATCAAGATTGTTCTTGATCAAGAGTTTGATGAATGCATCTGCAATGTTACAACCTGTGGTCTGCTCTAAATGCATTGAGTTGAGAAAAACCTCACACTAGGTGTTGAACTTGTTATGTCCACAAATCTGCCATTATGCTAATATTGCACTTGAGATAAGGGTTCCAGAATTTTCTGTCAAAATTATGTGCCAATAACCATGATCAATTCATTTTGTATGCATTTAGAAGTGTAACTTGTAGTAATTCAGATGTTTCCTCAACAAAGGATCTCTCTTGGCAATCATTTCAAGAATTTCAATAAAGTTCCTTTGTTGGTAGATGAGTTGCAGGAGCTGTGATCCCAATACCTTCTTAGTGTCAGTCCTTGCATACCACACAACTTCACTACATCAACAATAATATTGAGAATATGCTTATTCTTTTTGGATAACTCCTGATTTTTCCTGTCCAAAGCATTGTCAATTCTTAGCTTGGGCTTTTCATATCTCACAATGAAAAGTTTTCCTTGTTCCATAGAATTGCAATGTCATTCACAATTTTCGTGAGTAGTGAGGCAGCCATCTTTTCCCTTTGCTTTGTTGAAATTCTGAATGATGCATTAGACAGTGTTCCAAGAATTCCTTTCACTGGCTTTGCAAAAAGTACACCTATTTTGTAGAAGCCACCACCTTGACAAGGAGAGTGAGCAAGCCATTTATACTCATTAAGCCATGATGCTTGAAATGTCAATGGAATACACTGCCTTTCTTAACAACATACTCACCTTTAGTTTCATATTTAAGATAGCAGATGTACTTTTCAGTGACAGTCAAACTATCCATATCTCTATGAATAATGGAACCTAAATTTGAGGTGAAACAGCACTGTCAACATGAACAGAGTTTGAAATAATGCTAACTCCTGAAGTGGTAGAGGGTGAGGAGTCATCTGTTCTTGATTCCTCTAGAGAAATTGAGGAAGAAGGCATTTGGAAGTAATTGGAAATACATAGCTGTTTAGACCTTTTCCTTGGTGGTTGTTCCTTATGTTCTAAAAGGAAATAGAAAAAAGGTACTGTGGTAGGGGAGACAGTGGCAAAACTAAACAATTATTCTTTCCTCTATGTTTAAAATTTGATAATTAAAAAATGACTAAATGTGTTTTGATTGAAAAATAACAATTTCTCAATAACTACAGCATTAATTGAAATAAGAACATTTAATTTTGATGATTTACAAAACAATTGTGAGGTGTTTGCTAAGTATTTAATATTTTAACTTAGTCATTTCCTAGTGATAAATTATAACGTTAAAAACAATATTGCTTATATTTAATAATTATAAGTAGGTGTTATTTGCATAATTAATACCTAATAAATTAATAAATGTTTTATATATATTTATATCAATAAATAATGCAATATTACAAATGTATGACCAAAGATAAACCAAATTATATTTAAATAATCTTATGGTGTTAGAAGCAAACTCATGCAATCTGTGATTTCCTTTTTTGTGCCTGTGTAGATAATTAAATCTAATTTTTTAGCCTAATTTAACAAATATATGGTTATGAATCAACCTGTCTGCCTATATTTCCACATTATCTGCTTGCATAAAGTGCACTCAGATTGCAGTTGTGTTCTACATATGTACATTTTAAAAATAAATATGCCTAAAAATAAATAAAATGTGGGTCATAAGAAATTTTGGTCAAAAATATCAAGAGGTATTATTAATTAGACACTTTCTTAGGACATGTTTAAATATATTTTTTAACAACCACAAATAGAAGCATGTTCAAAATATCACACCTTAAAAAATTCCTTAAGGTGTAGACAACTTTAGAAATATATAGAAAAATTTGTGGCCACAAGTGCACACAATTCTTGGCTATTTTTATCAAAAAGTTGCCTCTTAGAGACAAACCATTGGTCAATTGAACAACAGTTTCTCTCTCAAGAGGCAACTTGAACAACTTATTTTCTTAATAAATGACCAACTGTTTGTTTCTTAAGAGACGAATAGTAATTTAATAAGTATTTAATAATTTAAAAAATCAAAAGAAATGTAAAGAACTATATTATATCAACTTTTAAATTGTACAAAATTGTATTAATTTCTACATATTAGATAAAATAATTTAATACTTTTATATTATTAGCTAAGTAGGTTGCTACCATGTATGAATTGTGGTGGATTTATCAGACACAAACTAACCTTTGCAAGGTCATAATTAAAAACTACATCACCTATTTGGATACAGTTTTCACTAAAAGGGAGGCTAGACCTGTACTACAACATATGTTAGGTTGCTTTACTTGCATCATTGAAAACTTTTGACAAATATAGGTCTTTTTGGCTAATCCTTTTTTATTCAGCTGAATGACACAAACAATCTATTGGAATAGTCTCTATCAATTAGCAATTACTTTGTAGAGGTGCCTTACAGGTATTTTATTAAACATCATTGTTTTTTTGCTTGACACAGTGAGTGTGAAAGTGGGTGATCCCCCCTCTCCAAGTACATGAATGCTAATATTATAGTCTAAAAGTTTATGTATTTAAATTAAATTTGGTGTCTCAACAAATTTTTGGGTGAGGAATAAGAATCTGGTATCAGATTTCATGTCAAATATATGGTGTGGCCAATAGTTTGTTTATCTACATATTAGCTTAAACTGCTGCACTTTACAGAAAATAATGGATGTGGAAAATATATCAAATATCTATGACAATCTACAGAATCTTATCTAATAAATTGTTATGTTTATCTAGTGTAAACTAGTGTACTGTTTAATAATACATGACCATGAAAACTTCAATAATTTAGGATATTTCTTTAGAATAGCAGAATTGATGTTGAATCTTGATCTTGTGGTCTTCAGGTATGCACAAAAGTATATTATTGTGTTTATTCACAGTGACAGTCAGTCAGTAACGGATATTTTTTCTTCAATGTTTATATGATTTCAGTCCCAAACGTTCTATCTTTCATAGAGTAATTGTTAGAGAAACTTATATTTCTTATGCTTTTGGTCTTTGTTGAAAAAGGAGATGAATGTTGAGTTCTGCATGATTGGTTGTGAAAGGATCTTTGTTGGCTTTTAACTTCACCTTTGCCTCTTGGTTAGAAGGTCAATACAAGTAGATGTTGATACCAATGCATTGGGGATGGTTTCTAATAATTATTTCTCAGTTGTTTGTTGTGCCATATTTTTATACCAGTTAAAATTGTAACAATTTATTATAATTAGAAACTCTAATGGTTGGTTTAATTTCTTTTTAGATTGTAATTTTCTTTTGTTTGACAAATCAAAGTAGTGGCAGAGGCTTTTCAGAAGAATGAACGGTTTGTTTAGTTTCATTTGCTGCACAGGACAAAAGCAGTATGCCACTAGAAGTAATGGCGGTCCTAATGAGGTAGATCAGGAAGTTACAAATAAGGAAATTGAACGAAGGATACGATTAGATAAAAAGCGCCGAAAGAATCAGCAACATATCCTTTTATTAGGAACTGGTGAAAGTGGGAAATCAACCTTTCTCAAACAAATGAAAATCATTAATGGGAAAAAATGGACTCCAGAAGAGATCAATACTTTTAGAGATATAATCTGGGACAATATTTATAAAGGTGTTCTGGTGATGTTGGATGCACGTCAGAATCTTGGTATTGCTTGGTCCAATCCTAAGACAGCTATGGCAGCCGAAAGATTAGAAGGTCACTACAGTGCCAATCGAACTGCAATGCGTCAGATGGCGAAGTCGGGTGAACTGGTGTGGGATGAAGCCTCCTTTTTGCAATTGGTGCCTGATTTGAAGTTTATTTGGAAAGACGACGGAATTAAACAGACATTTATGCAGAGGTCCATGCTTCTAACGGAGAATTTTGTGAGTTTATTCAGTTCATTTGATTCATCTTCCTCCAGTTTAATTGTAATTCGTTATTTTGTTATCTAGCCATAGTTAATACTGCAAAATCTGTATTTCAATTTTTGGTTAAATTTTCGTTTTTATTTTTTAGAGTGAAAATACAAGATATTACTTAGACAATTTAAGTATTATTGGCATACCGGTAAGTTGTGTGATATATTTTTATTCTTGGTAGTGACTTATGACCAATAGTATATCAATTTACATTGGAAACATACAGTCCATCTAATAAGTATGTTAAGTATACCAAGTCATATAAGAATAGGTCACACTTTTAAAGACAGTGCATAATAGCTCCGATAGCAAATATCTACATTAATTAAAATACATCTCTGTTCAAAGTAATAATTTAAAAAAAACAGGTATTCTTTGATAAAAATATACTACTTATTTATATTACTCGCTAATGTGTTAGCCCAGGATAGCAGTGTCTACCTTATTAGGCCTCATCAGCCAGGCATATTCACAGCCTGAACAATATACAATTTTCGTATGTTTCATATCAAAGCTTAAAAGTAAGGAAAAATCGTTATAGTTGCATAAGAAAAGAGAAGATATGTAGAAAATAATATTGGAAAGCCTATTTCTCGAACTGTCAAAGCATGTCCTGACCAATTTGTGTTAACAATAATAATTCAAAGCTGGTATACTTTCGTAAAAAATATACAACTTATTTATATTACTAGCTACTGATAGTCCAGGACAGCGGAATACATATAAGATAATCTTATGTAAAATTAGAATAGTTTCGACAACTGTAGGAATAGCTCCGACAGTGAATAGTCTGGATAGGGAATTGACACGAAAGAGAATAGTGATGAAAGAGATAACTCCGACAGATTAAATAGTCACTGAAAGGAATTGCACCATAATTAAAAGAATGTTTCAGGGTTTTTTTTAAAGAAGTAAACAAAAATAGCTAAGCTACCTAATCATGAACATATTGAACTTAGTGATGTTATAAAGTTACTTCAACTATTTCGATTTGTGACTATTCCCTTTCGTTTTTACTGATCTGACTATTCTTTGTCGGTGGTATTCTAACTGCCCCATTTAAGTAGGGAACATTTTACTATATTATTTTATACAATAATCATAAACAAAGGTGTTTAGTTCCTTGTCAGAATGTTCTTTTAATATTTCGTCCCATTGGATTTTTATTATCAACTCTTACATAGCATGCATTATATAGGTTTGTTTTTTTCTAGTGCCATAAATTTAAATTCTGTATAACCTTTCTCAACTATGCAGCATAACATTCAAACACAAGTGCAAACAATTTAAAATGAAGATTTGACAATTAAAGCCGGATAGATTTTAAATTAGTGCTTTTTGTTATTAGAATTAGCATTTCATGATTTGTAGACAGTTGTGATATTATTATCCAAATTGGCAGCTTACTTTGACAGTTACAAGATTATCATTCAGCATTAAGATATTGCAAACTCAAGGTAGTTTGAAAAAAATCTACTGTTTTTAACCATAAAAAGTAAGTGTACTTTACACATTTTTATTTTTGTTGACCATTGATGTGTTTAGTCGTTGATCTTACCCACGAAGCAAACCATATAACGTCTACGGAGTTCACTTTGGTTGTGCTATGGTATTCATCTTATAACTTTTAATCATTACTGCATCGACTGACTTACAATAATGCTGTTGGTATCCTGTGTGTTTCTCTATGATGCGATGTCTTTGGCTAGCTCTGTCTTGTTAGTGGTTACATACATAAGAAGTAACCAGGTTGGTCGGGTCTGCGAGCCAAACATTGTGTAGGTATATTACGTGAAGAAGTTGATGTTTATGTTTGTGCGTCTGTGTGTTAATCCTGTAGAGGTGGGTGCATTTTGTGTGCATGTAAATTTCAGAAAATTCTATAAACTGTATGTATGTAGTTTGTGGCTAATTTTAGCTGCTAGGGTTTAACGACTACTATATCGTAGACTATGTATCTTGTTTGTATGTTCTTTCTGCAAAATCTCTATTATTCCAATTCATTGTACATATTATTGATTTATTTCAATAACAAGTAGCTAATAGTTACATGGTGCACCTAAAATACCAATGAATTTTAGTTTGATCGTCTGTTGTTGTGACTATATTGAATTATATGGATCAGTCGGATTTCAATTAATCGATTAACTTGATTTGTCAAAATTACCTTTAAAGTTGTTAGTCATGCAGCATGTGAAATGAATGATATTGAAACATGTGGACATGCAAGTTCCAGATGCATGCCATGCTAAACCGATAATTATGAAACCTAATTGACTGACAACACTCATTTTCCCTTAACAGTTTGGTACTATTTTTTCTCCTGTTTCTAATCTAATTTATTTCATATCTCGCCGTTGAGGGTCCTAGATTCCGTAGCTCTTGTTATTGTTTTGCATTTAAATAATTTTATATTTTTCATTTCTGATGGAATTTTGTTATGGTTTTGGATTTCGGATGAACTAAATAGTACTTTCAATCACCAAATTGACTAACCATCTTATCATGCTTCAGCTTGGGTGTGTAACAAGATTCACATGGTTACATAGTTTTGATTTGATCTTGAAAAGTTGTTAGTATTGCTAGATTTTTTTTTGTATGTTTCCTGTTGTAAAGATTTTCTACATAAACATAACTTGATTAAGTCTCTACAAAATCGGTACCATGGTAAATGCTTACGTAAACTAACTAAAACAATTGAGACTAATATGAATAAGTAGTATATTTTTATCAAAGTATACCTGTTTTTTTATTATTGCTCTTAACAATTGAGATTATTATTAATTAAGACGACCTTTATGGTAATATACATATACTAAGCGGTCCAGATTTATTAATTAACAAAATAGTTTTACATGATAAAGAATACCAGTACAATAATGTGTTTCATTTAATTTATTACCAAATCAAGATTGATCAGATAGCTCTTTATTATATTTAAAACATCAAGCATAGAATTTTGGGGGGTCATCATGACATACAATAATCTCTGCAGCGTTGAAGTTGTCAAACATCATAGGAAGCGTATGGTGCTAGTTGTTTTATTTGAAAATGCTCACCGTAAATTTAGCAAGATGACTAAATCGCCTACGCCTCCTATGTGAATTGGGTTCAATAGAAAGTAAATGGTTTATAATCGCAAAAATGTATATTAGTTATTGAATAAAGATTTATAATTATATAATTTATTTTTCATTTTGATGAGGTTATATTTGATGTTTTAGGACTATATTCCTACCAATGAGCAAATTGTATGGTCCCGAAAACCGACTGACAGCATCATTGAAGAAGAAATCGATATCCATGGCTCCAGTTTGGTATTCATCGATGTCGGTGGCCAGACTAAAGAACGCCGAAAGTGGTGCAAATGCTTCACCGACATGACCTCCGTGCTATTTGTGATAGCTTGTTCGCATTATGACGAGCGCTACTTTGACAGAATAACGGAGGAGAATCGCAATAAGCTGCAGGTCAGTTCAGTGCCTTTGTTTCTTTTAGAATGCTATTTCATAGAGGGATTGAGACCTTCTTTTAGACTTTCTTTACGGCGTAAGTGAGCCAAAATAGTAAGACGGAAAATAATAAGAATTATGGGAATATCTTAGAAAGGCCGGGTACAAAATATCTTTGAAAAAGGAGTTAAAAGAAAGCAGGACACCAAGAAGAGAATAGGTGTGGTTGAATGTGCGGAATTCGAAAAGTGTCAAGAAGTGCAAGGACCATTTGACTAGTAGGCCCCAAATGGGAAGCAAGCATACAAGAGAACATGTTGCGAATATCTGGATGTGTTGTCCAAGTTTATACAAATTTTAAAGAAACCGTGGCCCCAACACAGCAAACTTCTGTATTGGTCAATGAATTTCATGACAGTTGTAGTGATTGGTCTGATCCAGAGAGATAAAAAGTCAGAGAGGATTTCACTCCCCCCTACATCCTGATCATTCATCCTAGAATTGTTAGAAAACGGTTGTTTAGTTTTACATTAGTATTGTAAAAATCGAACGCCTGGAAATAAGTTTCACTTCACAAAAATATGGATTGCTATTATAAAAAAAATTATGTTGAATATTTTATTTAAAAAAAATAATGTTCCAGAATAATTTTATGACCACATACACTGATTTCCAAAATAAATGGAAAAACTTGCTAATAAAACAAAACGGGAAGCAACTTTTATCAATCAATATGA
>JAUYWI010103217.1:0-11386 GCA_034780595.1 Parotoplana pacifica | reverse complement strand
TTCCATTTATTGTTCCTGATTGATATTGTTTAACTGTTGTTCAACTTGATTATCATAGTTAGTTTTAATGCGTTCATTTTTCAATTTTTCCCAGTTTCATTTTTTCTTCGGCCGTTTCTTTTTGATTTTCTAGAATTTCAGATTTGTTATTATGAGAAGGTTGTGATCGCTTTCACAGTCCTGGATAGCTGCTTGATGATTGACGCTATTTCTGTATCGTTGTCTTATTGTAATGTAGTCAATCTGGCATGGGAATCTATCTCCTGTTCCATGTGTACCGTTTCCTTTTGTGCTGGTAACATATTTGTAGTTCAATAATTTTGTCGGGGTATTTTGTCTGATCCCTATTTATTACAATTTGGATGGTGTTAAATACATATGTCTCAGATGAAATATTTCTAAAATGAGATACATTTCGGAAACAATATCTCATGCTTTCGTATCTTTTGATTTAGAACAAAGATGCTATTAGAAAGATGGAATCTTTACAGTTACATTATTGATAATATATGAGGGCAATCAAATTATGCAGTAACTTACTTCAGCTTCTGGCTCCTTTGCTGTATTTCTTCGATCTTGTATTTTTTGTTGAGAAATTGGGTCATATAGTGATCGAGGTTCGTGGAGTGGCGGGAGCGGTTTGAATTCATTTGGTGGTGCAGTGAAGTCGTTTTTAAAAACTAAAAACAAAGTTATCTTTTGTAAATAAAAACTAGCACCAATGATAATACGTCCCCCTAGCAGCAGTTGATTACGGAAAGATAAAAGATCATTTCTTGCAACTAAGATTTTGTGTGTTTAAATGCCCATAAAACATGTTTTACAGGGGTATGCTATATCAAGGAACTGTCAGCTCTATACTTCTGTGTGCTATCTAACCTTTCATATCGCTGAAACTACTGAACTAATTGATTTGAACTTTGGAGCATTTATAGATTTATGAAACGGCCGAAAGATCAATTTTGAATGAATTATAACCAAACAACAATAAGAACTTTTTGATATTCAATGATTCAAAGATTGTTTACCTATTTTTAATTAATTTAAGACACTAAGTTAGCTTTCCTTGAATTTGACCGATATTATAGGGCCGTCAAGTATTGATTTTTCACATTTAGGCTTATAATTAAAAAAATTTGAAAGATATAAATGCTAATTTTAAAATTATATAATGAACATTAAAATCTCCATTTTTGTTACTGAGATGTTGAATATTATTGATTTTTTAATATTTGTGTACTTTGATATTAAATAAATCAATACTATTAAATATCTCTGCAATTAAAAATTATAATTAAAAAAATACTTTTAACGTCAGTGATATAATTTAAAAATATGGCATTGAGTTAAAGCCTAAATGTGAAAAATCAATCATTGTCGGCCTTACTATATAGGTCAAATTCAAGGAGACCTAAACGTAGTGTCATAAGTTAACTGAAAGGAGGTGAATAATATTTGAATCATTGAATCATCAAATTTCTTGTTATTGTTCAGTTCTAGTCCATTCAAAATGGATGTTTACGGCCCATGGAGCCCGTCCCAACTAAAGGTCACGTAACCTATGACCTTGAGATTTTGTTTTACTTATAAGTTTAAATCAATGGTCCAAATTTCAAAGCAGTTCATCCTGTAGTTTTAAAGATTTGAAAAAAATGGCCTTTTAAAAACCAGGCTAAAGTTAGTGGCACACAAAACCTTGAGTTGACAGTCCCTTGTTATATTATGTCTCTGATGTTTGATAAATTTGTAAAAATTGATAAAAATTGTAAAACATGTGTTTCTTTGCAATATAGGCGAGTTCAGGTCTCAATTGTTGTAAATAGATAAGAAGAAGAAGAAGAAGAAGAAGAAGAAGAAGAAGAAGTAGAAAAGAAGTGCTTCATTTAATAAATCAACGTTCAAATCAGAACAAATGCTATACATTTCAAATTAGGCTTCAAAAACGGGCTATTTACATAAATCCTATATGCTAATTAAGTAAATAGTTGATGCATTTGTACCATTTCCATTTTGTATGTAAATTATTTCTATATATCAAAAGTCTTCTCATATTTATTATTTTGTAGTTCATTATTGTATTTATTTCTATATCTATGTCTCACAATTTTTATTTTTCTAATTACTTACGCGACACTAAATGTCCACTTGATGACTTTCCATGAATGCCAATATTACTAGTTGGATATGAATTTTTCATCATATTTTGATTAGCTGTATCAGTTGATTGGTTGTACTAAAAGAAATTATATAAAAATATTGTTAGTCAGCAAAATAACTTTCTCTCATACATTAAATTAGTTTCACCAGCATACAAGACCCTCTGGGTCTCATCAGTCGTAGGTAGGCTCGAATCCGGATCTTCTGGCGTGTAAGGAAAGTGTCTTACCCAATGAGCTATCCAGGCTTCTGGTGAATGGAAACGCTAAGTTGCGTGTGTAACCAGTACCCAGTGGTCATCAAGAGGTGTAATGTTCATTTGATCCTGCCCATTCCTCGCATTATCTTAGCTTTCTTTGTGTTTAACTTCATGTTGAAATCCTTCGCTTTTCTATTTAAGCTGTCCATAAGCTTTGTAGTCCTTCTTCTGAGTCTGCTATCATTGCTTGATCGTCTACGAATCGCATTTCTTTAATTATTTCTCCTCCTATTTTTACTCCATCTTGTATGTATATGCTTAACTAATTAACTAATGGAACACAGAATTCAAAACTAAATTAATTAATTAAACAAAATTTTTGAAATGTTTTCAAGGAAAAAATTCATTTTCTCTAATTTAGTTGTTGTTTTGTATGCTTATTTTCATATAAATACTAAAATAATTAACAACTGACTCTGATTTTATTTTTTATAAAGGTTATCTTGCTTGGAATAAAATAAGAAAAAAAATAAGTTAAATAAATATTATTCATTTGTAAGATTTTTCTTTGGCTGACTTGTGGGTACTGACTCTTATTAAAAAATTAAAATATTAAAATTTAATTAAAATTTAAAAAATTTCATTTTTGCGCATTGAATATGTTATTTAAAACTACACAATTCCTCAAAATACACTTTGTATTATGGATTTTAAAAGCATCTTATTTAATCTATTTTAATTGACTATTTTTCTAAGAAAAAATGGCCAAGAAAATTCTTTTATTTAAAGAAATTATTTTAGATGTCATGAGTGTAGTACCAATTTAACACAAGTCAACTGGACAATATTATGGGAATGTGTTCACGGTGACCTTAAAAATCAAAATTTGCCTGTCACTACCGAATTTTATAAAATGCGTTTATTAAAAGGCAAGTTAAGAATACCGAACGCCATCATATTGTATTATTTTAAAAATGTTTTTCTAGTGATTAAACTTTTTCATTTAGTCAGTGTTGCTCTTTAAATTACATCTATTAGATGTAATATAACGGAATAAAATGTCTAAATGTTGCTATTGGGCAAATAATTATTAGAAAGAACAGCTAGATGCTAAAATTAGAAATTACTGATTTTGATAATGTCAAATTTAGATATTTCAAACAATAAAAAAGGAAAATATAAAATAATAGAAATAAAATTAGACAAAAGATCAAAAATATAATGTTAATTAGATATTTCGCCAAAGGCTTTATCAATATATATGAAGCCTTTGGCGAAATATCTAATTAACATTATATTTTTGATCTTGTGTCTAATTTTATTTCTATTATAATATATTATCCAAGATCATGGTGACTAACATTAAATAAAAAGTAAGTTTATAATAAAATTATCCTATAAAAACTGAATAAAGACTTACTACATGTGAAAGAAAATTTGCACTATCCATATACTGTAAGTTGTATGTACTTATTGCGTCATTGCTCGCGTTCTGTCCATTACTACCAGGAAGAACCTTGGAATCCTTTGGCCTATAGATCCATGGGCGACCATAAATATGCTGTCCAAAGTCATTTTTATACATTGATCTTTCGTCGTTATTTTCCCCATTTTGTTTTAACTAAATAAATATTTAAAGGGTATGAAATTGTTTCTCACCATTACAAGTTGTACAATGTTATGCAACTTTAAATGTTGCCTTTTTAGTACAAAGAAATAATTTGGCTACTTGCGATTTTCGCTAAAGTAAAACATTTGCTCAATATAAATATTTACTAAAATCCTAGATCTGTGGTATATAAAATTAATTTAAAGAATATCTACAACCATCAAAGCATGCTTTATCAAAAATTACTA
The DNA here is from genome assembly GCA_034780595.1 of Parotoplana pacifica. NCBI lineage: Eukaryota > Metazoa > Platyhelminthes > Proseriata > Otoplanidae > Parotoplana > Parotoplana pacifica. Next base: position 7,173 of record JAUYWI010103217.1, on the reverse strand, counting down.
TCACTAAGCAAAAAGTATATTTTAAAAATTATGACTTATAAAAACACAACAATTACCTACCATCCGTTTCCCGTTAGCATCCTGAAGTTTTTTTACTTCTTTAGCTCTTTTCCAACAATCGCCAAGTAAAAGCCTTGGACTACTTATAGGAGATTCTTGAGATTCAAATTTGCTAAAACAATAATTTATTATAAAATGGGACTAACTCCAAAAAGTCGTAGATAATATAAAACAAGTTTTATTTATTTAGTCATAATTAAAACTTTTAAAACAAATAGTTACAGAATAGTCATTAACTATTATTAGTATTGAAATATTTGTATTATAAAAAAACAATAAAGAAATCGTAGGTAATTAAAAAGTCGTAATATTAAAAAAAATCTCAAATGTAGACTAGGATTCTAGTTTTAATATTGAAATTGCGTAAATTCATAAATCAGAAATCTGTAAATTATCTACTATTAATATGTTAACAACAATAGATTATTAATATAATTTCTCAATTGAACAGACAATGTTCAATATATCATAATGAGTTGAAAAGCTTACATCTTAGTTGCAATTTAATTAGAAATGTATTTGCCTCATTTATTGTGCTAATTGTACAAACAAACAAAAAAATTACAAGTTGATATACTTTAAGCAATATAACTAATGTGATAAATATAAATTTATTACTATTGCTCTTCATTTTTTATTATTTCATAAATAGTAAAATTGAATTTCCTGCGTGTACACTAATAAATTGCTTAATAAGAAATTAATTATGACTTTATCGTTGCCAAGTACATATAGTTTACGTTTTTTTTAAATATGATTTTACTTGATGAATTTTTTTATATACAACTTTTTTTAACAAACTTTTGTTTACAAATATACAACCCTGCCAGAAATTAACCGATACACCTAGTTTTAATGCATGTTATATCTTATGTTTTATGTAACTTTGGTTTCCAAACGAATTCCACAATTTTTTTCTGGATCAATATTTTTTAATAAAATTTTCTCCTTGTCAAACAACAATAATAGAAAATTTCATATTGATCCAGAAAAAGTTGTAGAATTCGTTTGGAAACCAAAGTTAACTAAAAAATGATATAACATGCTTTAAAAACAGGTGTATCGGTTAATTTCTATCAGGGTTGTATTATATAGCAAAGTTTTAAACATATGATATTTTACGATGAACCCAATTAAACAACTAAATTAAACAATTTTATTTAACATACTTTGCAGAATGGATATTATCAATACCGGTAATATCAGTTGACCGTCCATACGTGTCCATGAATATAGTTTTATATTCGTCTTCTAAAATAAATAAAAAGTTGATTTAATCATTTCTAGAATTACATAAATTGTCTGGACGGTGACCATCAGTGTTCCACTGATTGACAGTACACCTATGCAGTACAAACTTTCTTGCTCTTGAAATAAAAATCTTACCATCACTTTTTTCATATCCGAATACTTTGCTATTTTGTTGATTTTCTCGCATTTTATTAATAAATGCTCGAGAATGTTTCAATGTATCCTGTCTGTTTTGTATGGTTCGTTTTGCTCTGTGACTTCTGAATCAAAATAAAATAATAATGGATCAAAAATTACCTACTATTTTCCATGAATTATATTTTTTGTATTTTGTACTTACAAAGTACCAAAATATAATTCATAATTGACTATGCTAGAAGCATGGTAGCATGCAGAATTAATATTTTTATGACCCCAAATAAGCTTACGGATCTATTATCATAGACTGCTGTCGAGATGGAGCTTGGATTGCTGGAAAATAGGTGTTATTCGACATCATTGCAGAATTTGGTTTCTGTAAAAATGTACATTTAAATTTTAATCATGAGTACATTATTTTTATAGTACATATAAGTTGGCAATTTAATTCAAATAACAAATTCATTTCATCGTTAGTGAATTTTGTATACTATTGAAAAATAATTTATTTTAACGACGTTATTTAATCTATTTTTTTTATAAAGGTCCTGATATTGTAAACATTTTGTTTAAAAATATTGCAAATAAAACTTTTTGTGCATAGACAAAAGCAACAATAAAACATAGGTAAGTGGTACCTATAAGATGAAAAAGCTATAAACCACTTCGTATTTTGATATATAGTAAACCTTAAACAAATTTGTTGCTACCGTGACATTGAGCATTTAGCTACATCTTATTCAAACAATGGTAAGAATTTATTAACAAGAATGTCAATTCTAATACTACATAATAAAGTATAAAAAAATTACATGTTAGTGTAAAACGTTTGCTATCTACACGAAATGATTTACAACAATAAGATAAGATTTATTCTGACCACCTTGATAATGACATGACAAAATCAATTTCCAGAATGTTAAGCAAGATTGAATCCTATCATAGGTAAGAATTTGAGCACAAACATTTATATTTATTAGTTGTATCAATCTATGGTGTATCAATGTATGATTTATAAATCTATGGCGAATAAATCTATAGTGTATAAAGTTAGGTGCATAAATCTATTTTGTATAAAACCATGATGTATAAATCTATGATGTATCAAAGCATCTTTAAAGATAAAATATAAGTTGGGGGGGGGGGGTAATGAATGGTACACATAAACATTAAATCTAAAGCAAAACAAACTAACTTACATTATGCAAATCTATAATATTGCTTAATACAGTCAACTTTGCTTAACGTGGCAACCGTTTAAGAGTGACCACCGCTTAAGAGGGCCAAATCAGGATAGACCCGATCTAGTTTAACCTATTACACTATAAAAAGTTTTGGCTTACATGACCAACCCACCGGTAAACGTGGTCACCCAAGCTGAAGCTGATATGACTCACTATTAAGGCAGTTTAGTCTGATTACGTAATTCAACCTCTACCTAAGCACAATGAATCAACCAACTTTTGATTATGCAATCCAATCTTGTTCCAATTGATGAAATTGTTTAATGGATAGTCTCATTTATTACGCAATGTAACCTTATTTATTGAAAACTGCATACACAATGAAGTCATATTTTTTGTTGTTATCATATTGAACAACGTGCTCTAACGCTAAATAAAAGAAATTTTAGACGAAGCGACAAAACACCCCAAAAAAAACCTTTCCCCTGATTGAACATTCAAGGTTGTCGTTTCAAAATAATCAAGCACGAGGCAACTCTAAGTTCACAAGCTCAATTGCTCGATGACCCTGCCTGATCTCCCATTAGTCAATCGAAACGTATGCGTAAAGGAAAAGATTAAAAGCTAGATTGGTTTCATCGCGTCGTAGTGAAAGAACTTACTGTTTTTGATTATACTTAAGTACATTACTAAATACATTCCAGTATTACATTCATAATAAATCTATTTTTGAAATGACTGTTTTGTTGGTATTTTAAAGGTTAGATTGCTAATATTCAAAATGTCGCACCGGTTAACGTGGCCTCCGAACAACATGGCCAAATCTGGTCGGACAAACAGGGCCACGTTGAGCGAAGTTGACTGTACATACATATTTTGAAATAATAGAGTAGGAGACCAAATGTTTAATAATAGTTACTATTAATCGAATCGAAAAATAGTCTTCCAAAACTTTTTCAATTGGAATAAATATAGAAAATATTCATTTATAAAACAATGAATTTAAAATAGTTTCGAACCAAATTATTAAAAAAACAACTCAAACTAAGTTGATAGACAAATAAATAAAAATAAAACTACTAATATTGAGTGACTCGATATCTCCTACTCTATTTAAAATAATTAATTAAATCTATAAGGAAAAAGCTATAATTATGTTGTAAGGAGCAAAACATATAGGAGGTTATATAATTTCAAACCTTATTTACGCTTGTTTTAAACGGATCATGATAAGAATATTTAGCATTTGGACAATACGGTAAATGATTAACAAATCCATTCTGTGAAATAAAATAAAATAAAATTCAAAATGAAACTCGTAATTTAGCTTTAAAAAAACTCAACACGTTTAAATACAATTTACTACTGTGAATAAAAGTGAAAAGTGACATTACCAAATGTTTAAAAGTTGTATTTTATTTGCTGATGATTTTATTAGAGAATGTAATCGAGTTCCTCCACGATTTAGTTTTGCAATTTTGTGAATTAGGTATCCAGTTTCGTGTCATTTTGATATACAATTTATTTTGTAGTCCTCAAAAACGGTCAATTTATTATGTTCAGAAAAGTCAAGTAGTCAAGGAGTTCATGGAGAACCAAATGTGCCCAATTCTGACAGAAGGTAAGAAAATCCATTTTATTTATTAATTGATTTGTTGCTAATTATTCTATTTAAAAATAAAGTATCAACCATAATGAAGGTTGCGTATACATATGATTGTTATGAATTTAGAAAACTGAATTCAACCAAAATCATCTTTAATGGCTATCTTGTAGTTTTATTTATGTCTCATTTAAATTCACAAAAAAATAATTAAACTTTAGGATTAACTGCACTTCTTTAGCAGAAGAATGCTTGGTCACAGAACTTTCTCTTTAAAATGTTTGTTCAGAGTTTAATTAGAAATCCGCATTGATCAATTACAAAGAATGGTATATTCTCAATAGACGAATTAAAATCTTAAAAAATGGAAATTCTGAAGGAATACAAAACAAAAGATATCACAATTACTAATTGTTATGAGAACAGTCAATTACCTACAATCTAATACAGTTTATGAGAAATGGGAATATGGCTGTATTAACAAATCGTAACTTTTAATTAAAACATGAGCCTGTAATTTGAACAAACATGATATAATATTCAATTGTTGTGTTTGGTAAATTGTTCTAAAATATTATATATAATTTTGCGACACAAATGACAATATTATGTTCTTGTGAATTTAATTTAGAAATCATATGTCAGTTCCATACAATCATTTTCCACAGAACTACCAGTTTTTGTATTTATCATACAGCAAATGTTGCTGTCTGTGAACGTCCAGACATATCAACGGGATCTTGTTGCATGCAATATTCTATAAAAGTAAGGATTTAACTATCCCTGTTTTGCATATGGATGAACTAAATGTTTCGTGTGAACGGGGCCTAATGAGATAAATCTCTAAACATATGTATACTCAAAATGTTAGAGAAAAGTGGCTGCTTTGCACAGAAACTTCCTTTATTCCATTAGCTGGTATTTGGGTAGGTACATCTGCCATGTTTTTGTTTCGTTGTTTTAATGCATTCCGTATTGTGTTTTTTTCACATAAATTATTGAATATCTAATTTGTTAATGGAATAGAACAATTGAATGCCCTCATTATAGGCAGTGTCCAAGTCGGAAAATTGTGAAACTCTATCAAAATATCCATATAACTAATATTTAGGTACCTACTTGCTATGACAAAGCACCATTGTTGCAGTTTAAGTAATTTTTATCAATAGTTAAAATTTAAATTTTATTAGGATCATATTAGGTTTATGAATTAGCATTCTTGTATTTGTTGTTTCCATTCAATAATATTGTATCTGTTGGCGCATTAGAATTCATTTCAGAAATTCAATTTCTACATTATCTACACAAACAAATATTTTTGGGAATCAGTCGTATGAATAAAGTTAAGAAATTTCTTACTTTGTTCATATGACTGAATATTTGTTGTGAATTCATTCACAAAAGGAGAACCACTAATTTCACAATAGGCTTTGTAATATGTATGTATTACCACCTAGATTAGATCTAAACTACTTTTGTGATTATTTTTCATATTACATGCAAATGAAACACAGTGATTACCTGCAACATGGGTTTTACACATATTACTCTATGACCTCCAATAATTCTGATTTGCTGAGTATTTAAAAATTAAAAAAATACCGTTCCATAAATATTTAAAGTCAAACAAGAATTAACCAGTTTGTATATTTAAACCGACTGCCTGCATTTTTAATTGTATTAATAGAATTTTGCTAAAAATTAAATAATTAGAATTAGAATTATTATTTAGAATTTATAAATGCGACTGATATTGTGATTTTTTTCAATTTAAGGTACCTTATTTGCATTTTATGTAATTTCTATTTAATTATTTTATTAAATACATTTAAAATAAAATATTATTTTATTTGAATTGACAGGAAATTATGGCCCACCCTGTATGATAATTCAATAGACAATTTGATATTTCCAGAAATTGATAAATACTTAAAATATATGATATCCCGATCTCAAACAAATAATAATTCTAATATTATGTAGGAGTATTAACACTTAAAAATGATTGATATAAACGTATCCTTTGACACACAAAGATATACATTTAGGATTAGTATTCAATATCCTAGCTAAGCATTGCAGTTAAATAAATGAAGCTTCATTGTTTTTTACTAAAAAAACAAAATTTTTATCGAATTGATTGCCGATATAATATTGTTTCTTAATAGAAAAATAATTCTTTATTTAAAAAGCACTAATTCTGAGAAATTTAAAAAAATGTTTATCTCAATTATTTTTTGATAAAAAAAGATGGAATTTATTATTTCTCAATCTAAAGTTTTTTGCAATTAAGCTAACAACGACAATCATTTATCAATCTACATTTATAAAATGAAATTTAATTTCTTCCAGTTTGGTTTATAGCATTTATAAATTTTCATAATTTCACAATTATTTATTGAAAATCAGACCTGGTTTATCAAACAATAAATAACAAAAATTGTTTATTATATGTAAACGACTTTTATAATCGAAATATCCTTGTCTCTTATTTATATTTACTAAACTACCTAATAATTTTAATGCTTCAAACTATACTTGTATTTAATAATTGTTAGTTTTTGCACGCACAATAACTAGAATGGTTGTGTGATTTATTGAAATCTCCACTGTAATTCAGAACAATAGGTCGGTACCTAATCGCTTTGCTTAAACCGGTACAACTCTCAGTTCCGAGAACAAATCTCTTTTAATCTACGTACAGTGCCAGGGTATGGTGGTATTCATGCTCGTTTGCAGTCAATTAAATCGGACATATATTTAGCTAGGTTACATAATAAACTAACTTACATGTAGAAATTAAAATAAAACTAAAGTTTTCACTAATCTTAGCCGATTTTACATATTTAGTGTCAGATCAAAATACAGGGTGTCCGTAAAGTCACGCAAGTGAGAAAATGCACCGCATTGTCCTTGAACGTGCTTCAGTGACGCAAT
>JAUYWI010103206.1:0-11386 GCA_034780595.1 Parotoplana pacifica | reverse complement strand
GAAGAGTCGCTTGAGAAATTTTACGTCTAATTTTATTGGCAGAACTATCATTAACAAAAGGGAATCTAAGGTAAATATGTTTCTTAGAATTCTGAGGTCTATGATTGTGAGCAGAACAATGACGGCAATATTAATTATGACAATGCTCCTGCTATAATACTATATGACATTCAATCAATTGATATAATACAACTGCCAGCAATCTGTTATGAATCTCAGCCACCTCATGAGGTGGCCTAATAAGGCTGAAACAGCTGTCCTGGGCTATCTTTAGCAAGTAATATAAATAAGTAGTATATTTTTATCAAAGTATTTTTTTAAACTATTAGTCTTATCTCAAATATATTTCCATTATGTTGGCCTCTGGATGGTGACCTTAATACCCAAAGGATGGACACCTCCATAACTCACCAAGCCTAATATAAGAGTGAAAACAATGTAGGTACATGGGTTTGATTTAGACAACTTTGACTACAGTTGAAATGCCCTCTCACTAATCAACTAGAATATAATATAGCAAGAACTAGACATCATAGTTCCTGTGATTTCTTATACAGCTGTCATCATAATGAATAAATCTAAGTAAAATAATAAAGAGATTTTGTAACATCATTGCTATTATAGAACTTTGACTGAATTTGGTATCCCAGAAATCATATCTGTTGAGATCCACCATACAAAGCACCCATAATTAGTACTAAACCAAGAAAAGCATTGGTAATATTGAACCAAGCAGCAACTTTATCAGTGGAAACAAGTCCAGCATCTATTTGTCAAGTTGCTTCTCTGTTAGTATTTTCAACAATAGAAATCCTGATGTCTTTTTGGTTAAAAAATAAGCTAAGCTTGTAGTAAGATCACATGGATTAACATTCAGAGCTGGTCCAAGATGTCTTCCTCTAGGTGGATTCAAAGACCATTCTAATTTTCTGCTTCATGATGTATAAATTCTCCATTGGCATCCTCCCCATCAAATTTATGTTTAGAATCTTCTATTTCTGAAATAACAATCCCAACTGTCACTATCACTGCTATCATAATCATTTGCTCCTTCATTGCTATCACTATCATGCTAATCATTTGCAGTAGTAAAAATTGAATACCTACACTAACTGAATTTCATACAACAAAATTTATGGAAAATACTGAAGAGGGTGGTCTATGATTGGCTCTATTTCTAAATTAAAAACTAAAAAATGTAAAGGGATGTTCTGGTGTGCATGCCAATTTTTCTGTATGGCTTACCAATAACCATAGAGTTATAATGGAATTTTTAGAGCTGAGTGCTGTAGATGAGCTTGGTAAATAATTAATATTTTTAAATTAGATTGGCATGAATAGGGTTAACTGTCAAAAAAATATTTTTCAGAACACTCAAAGAAAAATTATGATTTTTACATTTTGGAAATCACAATGATGTAACAGCAATCATATTAGCAGTCCATTTTATAGATACATTTTCTTGAAAAAGTTTAAAAAAAAGTGAATAAAGTTTCAGAGCAGCTGAATGTAAATTTATGATTTTTTCTGTTTTGAATGTCAAAAGTCCTCCACCTGACTTGGTGCCTCTATCTTGTCTGAGTGTTGTGTAGTTTGGTATTTTAGGTGTGTTTGATTTTGCTGAGATTTCTGACTCTTGGATGCAAGCTATAGGTATTTGATTTGTATGTAGAAATTGAGAGAGTTCTTGTAAGGAGTTGTGGATGACATTTGTATTAAGTTGTAGTATATTGAATGTGTTTGGTTTATGTAATGTAGTTTTTGCATGAGTGGTATTGGGAGGGCCTTGGGGATTGATATGCACCCATTGCACCTTGGATAACCCAAAGTGTCACCTCCACATTCACAGCGGTACATAGAGGAGGATATTTTATAGGTCGAATGTTTAATAGCTAGCCATCAATAGTCATAACAAAAAAAATCTGTTGTACCGCAAATATAGTTCAAGAACGTCATAATATTATAGCGAGGAGCTTAAAAATCAATAGTTCAATATAAAATCGGGTAAATAGCTAGAAACATCATTTTAAAGAAAAAACATTTGCAGGTTAACATGACAACATATTCAACTTTTGGTTAGTAGTTTGAATATGAAAGGAATAAGGCAGGCCTACCTATTCACTTACCTAACCAGGTGGTGGCCATATTCAGACAGATGTGCAACAACCAGGCCAACCTCTCCTTGGAGTGAATGGCAATGCCCTCCGCATAGAGAGCGTCGAGCAATGTTCCGGTGAATTCCACCAGGCATCCCATCACAAGTGGCACCTGGAGATGCGAGTGACACTGTGTGGAAGTGGTGTACTTGAAGCGCCCTTCATGGTGACTAGTGGCCCCCAGTCCCCACCAGACCTGGGCATAGCGATAGGCAACCAGAGAGCCGGTCAACTGACACAGCATCACAACCACTGCTGATATCAGAGGCAAACTGCCCAGGGCAAAGCTGCAACAAGAATAAAATGGCGCTTTAAAAACAGTTTTGGTTATTTTCTTAAACCGTAGAACCCACTCCACTATATTTTATGGAACTTGATTAGTTTTCCTCGACTTCTGATACAAGTATTTTGATAGCTCGTTTTTGAGAATTCATTTTTGATAAAATCCCCCTTTTTTATTACACAACAATCCATTAGAAATTCAGCATTCTAAATTATTTTGATCAATTTAGTTCATTACAAATTTTTACTGAGAATTCATTTGAAATGTCTCAAATTTTAAATTTCTATTGGAGATCGTTAAAATGTTAACTTAATCAAAGTACATCAAAATACATTTTATTATATTTTCTGCAATTACAAAGCAATCTGATGACCCCAATTAGTCATAAATTAAGTTCACATGAATTGAATTCAACATCTGCTATCCATAAATAGTCAGAAGCTCAGTGGCACTTACCCTTTGAACACCTTACATGGATTAGGACTTGCATTATTGAAAGTTAATGAGAAGATCACTCCAAAAATAAAAAGTGCACCTAAATAGGCCTAAAAGATAAAATAAGAAAACAAAACAATGGCTAAACATTTCAAACACGTTTTAGATAAAATCTCCGCATTGTTTTGCATCATAGTTTCCAAACCAAGATATGTATACTAACCAAATCAAATTGGATGTCATTCTGGTAAAAAAGAAGGAGTTCATTTTTAATGGCATTGTGGAAGTAATCAAAAGGTACTTGCAGATTATGTTGTGCTTTTTCCTCAGAATTCAGCAGTAAGGGTATATTTCTGAAGGTCGAGGGGTCGATATTTCAAAAAGTGCATTTCCTTTTTTAGCAGGGTAGGGATGCGAGACATAAATATTTTGGACAAGAACAGAACAACAACAAAACATTGTATAATTGATGTATGTACTTTGTTTTCTCTAAATGTTTTGATAGCAGACAATTTACCATTTTCAAGACAAAAGTGCACTATTAAAATCATTTAAATTAAAATACCTAAGAAATAAAATTAAGTAGTTACAAGAGTGAGAGTCAATAATGACTAATAAAATTAAGTTAATTTGAGAAAAAATGAAGCACTACTATTAGCTAAAGAATTGTTCAAACTACTCGAAGATTTGCAATACTGTTTGCTAAAAATTGCCACACGCATTGATAATTAAAACTATTCGGAGCAGAGGAATTAATTGTAAAGCAAGATGTGAAGTCATCATCACATCAGTTGATTCTAAGTTTAAAGTGTTCACATCAATTTATCTTGTTCTATGACTTGGCAGTGAATGTTTATGGATCCGTTAACATGTTTTTCCTTCGTTTGTCTTGGCATATTTTACTAGAAGTCTGCCTTCAATGAATGTTTTCAGTAGATTATCGCTTCTCAATATGTGACCTATCCAATTTTTCTTACGCTTGGTAATTCTATTTAGTAAGTTCCTTCATCCATTGATATCTGCTGAGACTTCTTCACTTGTCTTCTTGTCTTGCCATGAGATTTTCTGTATTCTTCTCCATATCCATATTTCCAAATGCTTCGATTTTCTTCTTATCGCTTTCATGTAGTATCCACGTCTCAGAACCATATAAAAGCATGCTCCAGATTAGTGTCTTCACTAATTTTCCTTTGTCTCTACTTTCAGACTCTTGGTTAGAAGTCTCTTCTTTTTGTAAATGCTGTTTTGCCATTGCTATTCTAGTTCTAGCTTTTTTCTTGATAGCTTCCATCTGATGTAACTATTCCTCCGAAATATTTGAATTTCTTAACTTGTTCTATTAGTTTACCATTCAGAAAAATGTTGATGGGTCGTTTCCCATTCTTGATATTCTCTTTGCGTTGAACTTCATATTGAATGTTTTAGCTTTATCGTTGAGTTTACTTATGAATTGTTGTAGTCCCCGTTCAGTGTCTGCTATTGTCCCTTGATCATTCGAAAATCGTACTACAAGTACATATCCTATTGTCCTCATTAACGTTGTCGAATGCTTCATTCATAATGCGTTCGATATAGTAGTGGCATCCCTTGTCGTACTTTATGTTGGAGCTTATTCATTATTTTCAACTTTTATGTTTGTTTGAGGTCTTGAATAAACCTTCGGTCTTTCCAGTCAATTCATATTCTTTTGAATGTTCCCAAGAGTATTTTCCAATTCACTTTGTCAAATGCATTTTCTTTAATGGCATTATAATTGATTTGTAAAAATCATTTGGCCATGTTCCTGTGTTGTACATGTCTTTTCAAATTTCGATAAACCGTTGTAATGCAGTTGGTCGATGTGCCTTCAGTAATTCAGATGGTATGTTACCCGCTCCTTCGCTTTTATTCTTTTTCATATGTTGAATAGCTTCTTCTATTTCTCAGTGGAGGATTAATGGGCCTTTGGAGTCATCATCAATTTGTTCTTCATTTTCTAATTTTAGTTCTTCTTTGTCTGGTTTCTCTGTTTTGATGTAGAGATCTTCTATGTATTCTATTCTTTCCATCGATTTCCAATTTCAGTTTCATTTGTGAGAGTAACTTTCCATCCTTGTTTTGAATAATGTTTCCTTTATCTAATGACGTATTGGATATTATGCATTCCTTGGTTTTATGAGACATTAAATCCCTTCTTTGTTTAATTTCCATGTGAAGAATGTCCTGGGATATTGTTCGCCACCAATTATCGTGTGCTTCAAGCATTTATCTTTTCAGTTCATTATTTAGTCTCTGTAGTTTTTCTGACCATTCTCATTATTGATGTTCTTACATTTTCTAATTTCCGCCATTTTAGTAATTATCCCATCCGTTATCCATTAATTTTAGGATGTAACTTCTTTTTATATCCAATGGTTGTTTTTTTGCTATTTCTAGTATCGTTTGTTTCATTGCATTCTATTTGTCGTTCAGGTTATCATGTGTTCTTGTTGTCAGGTGTTCGTTCACTTAAGTGGTAAATTGTTCACTGATTAAACTGTTCTTTAAATTTTCAATCTTCCATTTCTTCAGTGGTTTTCTCGGTTTTATCTTCTAGAGCTTCAAAGTTATTAAGATTATTAAGTTGAGATCAGTGTTGATGTCAGCTCCAGGATAGCTGCATGATTTCTTTACGCTATTTCTGAATTTTTGACGGACTGCAATGTAGTCAATTTGATATTAAAAATGTGTCCAATACTCTTTCGTATGTGCTGTCTTCTGTTATCTTGTTGGAATATTGTATTTGTTAATACTAATTGAAGGCATTTGCAGAAATACATGAGTCGCCGTCCTCGTGTTTCTTGTACCCAATCCAAAGTCTCCGATTTCTTTACCGCCTCGTTCTTCTACAATGACTACATTCCAGTCTCACATTAGAATTTAGTTATCATTTCCTTTGGTACCACTTATAAGATCTCTATCTGATTGTACAATTCTTTAATTTCATCATTTTTTGTGTTGTGATGTTGGCATGTAGACTCGTATTATGGTTACTTTCGTTGGATTTGCTTCATTTGTGATCATGAAAAGTCGGCTTCTTTTCTGGACTGCCTTAACGACTCTTTCATTGTTATTTCTGTCGTTGATAATTGATATTACTCCTCTTTGTTGCTTCTTGCCGCTTGAATAGATAATTCTGAATCTGTTGCTGTTGAATTCGCCGTTGCCTTTCCATCAGATTTCGCTGATCCTAAATAGGTTGATTTCATCTTCAATATTTTCGAATTTTTCTTCACATTGCATCGTTTGAGTGTTTCAAGTGCCTAGTGTTAGTTTGTTTCCATGTTTCTGGTTATTGATCTGGTGGTCTAACATAACCCAGTGATTCTTAGCACCACAGATTCCGTTATGCCTTCATTATACTGATGTCACTTAACCAGTTCTGCTGATGCCATTAGCAAGTTTTATTACATCCATTGGCACTTTCGTGTTCATCCGCACATGTGTATAATACTCTTTTGCCAGATTACTGTGTTCCTTAATTCAAACTCCAACGTCACATTTATATGATCAAAATAAAACAATGAAATTTATATTTCATATTAGAATTCAAATTCTTGTAGATAAGATCCTTTGAATAGAAATAAGCACCCACTTGTAGATACGAATTGGATGTTGACAGAGAATCAGCTGCCAGCGTTGACAATTATCTTGGCCCCAAAAATATTATAAGGGCACTTCTCCATTTATTGAAGCAACACAAATACAAGCCTATAATTTTTCATTCATTTTGCTAAAAGGGCAACTAGAAGAGACCCTCATTAAAATTAGAAATGGACAATTTGAAATGTTTTCTATAGCTATATATAATTTAAAAAAGTATTTTTTCAAAACAAGGGATTAAGTAGCAAAGGGGGCAGTTGCACCCACGTAAATGCTTGAGAAAAGCCTAAAACTATATTTTTTACCTTCCAAACAAATTCACTAACATTAATGCCAATTAGGTAGATAAATAGAAACAAAAATAGATTAATTTGTACTTGTACTAGCAGTCACTAAATACAATAAGTATCCCATTTAAAATAGCTAAGTAAATACTTTGTTAAATGTTTCATTCAATAGAAAAAATGCTTGCTTAGACAAAACTCTTACCTGAATTCCATAAAATTCAGTTAAAAATCCTCTTTCTAATGAGCATGCAGTTAGTTCAAAGGAACATATCAATGCATTCAAAGCCATATCAAGGAGATTTAACTGTTTACCTTTGGGGGGTGCATTTTGTATCTAAACAAAACAGACAAAATTACATTCTACTAATATTAAAGATAACTAAATAAAGCACAATTAGTGACTAGTAAAATTGGTGTAAAACATCTGTACCAATAAGTAGGGACCATAAAACTGATGTACCTAACTGTACCATAAACTATAAAAATAACATCATTTTGATAACTAACCAACCTTTAATAGAAAGAACCTGAATAGTCTGGAGAGCAATAATGTAAATGCCCAGTAAAACAAGCTAGCCAAAATGACAGATTCTTGGATAACATCCTCCTCTGGTGGACTGCCAATTAAATTATAGAATATGTGCCGTACATAGGCCTGAAAAAAAACAATAGAATTTAGATAGGTAATGTCTCTGAATAAAACTCCTTGTTGCAAATTCTTCTATGAATACAATGCAATTTTAATTTTTTTTAAAGATTATTTGAATTGCAAAAGCATTATTTATAATATACTTTATTAAATCAAATGAGCAAAGTTTTTAATGAAATATTATTATTTTTAGAAACATGGTTATTTTAACCTAATTTTCAAAAAAATTAAATTAAATTTGTACATAGTCCCAAATTTCAGTCCAATCAATAAATGGAAATATGAAATCTGATACACGGCAGGTGCCTTGGAAAGATTCATCAACAGAAAAAATTCAAAAAGGGGCTAATCCAAAGATTGATGATGTCATCGTAACCAAAATTTAAAGCTTCAATAATATCTATGCCAAATGACCTTTTGATTTTCTCTTATTTTTATTATATTGTTTTATTGGAACAAAATAATTTATTGTTATTATTTCTGGTACTGGCAATGTGTGTGCATGCATGATGTATATTATCAGTATGTTACTTGTAAGTAATATTGAATTTAATCATAATTTTAATAAAATAACATAAAATATTTTTGCAATAACCTATAAATTTATTGCACTGTCAGGTACTATCCAGGAATAGATCACTCAAACTTTAAAATGACAAAATGGCTTTTAACCATGGTTAATTAACTTATCTATTTTAGATGAAGCATACTTATTAGTTAGTCTGGAATTTAGTATAGTTGGGTGATTATTGAAAATAAAACTGTGAAAATATTTTTTTTTGTTAGTTATGTTTATAAAGTAAAATGACAGAAAAACAACTTGCCATAATTTTATCTACACTTTAGGTATAATTTTTATTAAACTTTGTATCAATTTTTTATTTTGCTATGTTCAAACAAAATATTGGTGGAGCTTGCGGTGTCATTGGAGGTTGTTTGAAGTTGAAGATTTTAAACAGTATTTAGTGAAACAATCTCCAACTTTGAACAACATCCAATGACACCCCAAACTCCACAACAAAATATTAAACAACAATATACATTTAGTTTAGGTATCTTAAAACAAACCAAGGGGGTGCAAAGAGCTCAATGTTAATGATTTTAAATCATGAAAAAAATTGAAAAAATTAGTGATTGATAAGGTGTGTGGATCTTAGTTATGATAAAAATTATACCTATTAAGTTATGACTGGTAGTTAAATTTTCTATGTTATTTTACTTTATAAACATAAATAACAAAAATGTTGTTTTAAATTTATGCAGTTTCAATTTCAGTGTCTTACAGTTAGTCTGGTAATTGGTCACCATATACTATATTAAATTCCTTATCTAAGATCCTATAAGTATTTTTCATCTAAAATGTGTAAGTCATTTAACCATGGTTAAAAGCCTATTGCCAGTGAGAATACACAATATGTTCTTTCAAAAAAGATACCATGTATCATTCCTAAATTTATAGGTTTTCACTTATAAGACACTAGACCTCTTGACATCAACTTAAAAAGTGTGATGTCCTACTTAATTTTATTCCCTCCCTCCCCCATATCACATACCATCAGAAAATTATGAACCCACCCTACCCTTGTAACATGACATAATTATCTGACAGCCTCTACAAAATTGTTTTACAGTTAAAATAAATCACAACATATCGCCACTACAAGGTCTAAGTGGTGTAAGTGCCATTTTGAAGAAATTTGGATTTTTTAATAATTGTAATCAATATTATAATGGTCTATTGTCTGCCCAAATTTTGGAATGATAACTTTGTCCAATAAAAAGTTTATATGTTGTAAGAGACATTTGTAGCTGAAACACATACAAGGGCTATTTGTTGTAAGTGACATTAGTTTGGTTTAAGCAACATTATGGATGAATGGAATGCAAAGTCTATTTGTTGTACAGTGTTTTGTTGTAAACAACCTTATGAATAAATCGATGTAATGATCTTGGATCAACAAAACCAACACCAACTGTAGTGCAAGATCTTGAAACAAAACTAGAAATCTGTGGGGTAAATTATTGTGTTGAGGAAATATATATAGCATGCCCAATGTGTTTTACTGCTATATGTCATGACCATTTGGATACCTATTGTACCATTCATAATAGCACTCTCTTTCTAACTGATGTCCACTCTCCAGTGCAATATTCTAAATCAAATGCTGATATTGAAGAGGATACTTATAATGAAGATGAAGACTATACATTTACAGCTAACAGTGAAAGGGAATATGACTATGAGAATATGAATGAACCCAAGAATACAAAGCATTCATGCAAAAAGAAAGAATAAAGCTCACAAAGACTTTCTGAAGATTGCAAACACAAAGACCTGGCTGAAGGCACTTCTGCTTCTGTAATAGCAGTTCCACTTTCAAACGGAAGGAAGGGAGAGATAGTGAGAAAGAAATGAGAATCTGGTGAGTCTTATGTTTCTCAGGCAGGTAAAGTAGAAAGATCAAAAATAGAAAGTATAGGTAAGAGATGTTCAGAAAAATGTCATCTGGAATGTAACTTATTTAGTGACACAGATAAAAAAAATTGCTCCAAGACTACTGGAACCGGGGATATAAGCAGCTTCAACAAAAATATGTGATTTGAAATGTGAAGCAGATTGAAGTAAAAAGAAAGTGAACTAAGATGGCAAGTTCTCAACATAAAACTTCAAGAGTATATTCATTATATCTCAATATAAAGTAAAAATTTTACCTCCATGCTAAATATCTCTGAAACAACAGTCAGATGCCACATCAAGAATGTGACCACATCTGGTCATATCATTCATGACAGAAGAGGAGGATTGTAAAAGAAATGGCAACTAAATCCATTCGTGAAGAAATTAATTGTCATATTGACAGGTTTCCCAGAGTTGAGGCACATAATGTGCAACATGATACACAATATCAATATTTAGCACCAGATTTAAATATAAGCAAAATGTATCATATGTTTAATGAGGAAAATGGACACATCAAGTGCAGCATGGAACTTTATCAAAGAATATTCAGATCTTTAAAGCTAAAATTCCATCAGTCAAAGAAAGACATTTGTTCAATGTATTTGAATGCTCAACAATCTGGGACCATGGCAACTAAATACTATCAGCAGCACATTGAAGAGAAGAAGGCTGTATGCAATGCCATGAAAGAATCAATTATCACTGCCAAGAATCCTGAAAATAGTACTATTATGATTGTGTTTGATTTGCATGTACACCCCCATGTCAAATGTGGATGCAATATTTTATAAATTCAGATTGGCTTGTTTCAATTTTATAGCTTTCAATATGGCAAATCATAAAGGGACATGCTTTTTTGGCATGAAGGCTGTGCTAAGTGAGGAGCAAGAGAAATTGCATCAAATTTACAACATATTTTGAGAGTGTGTGATGATGAAAAATTCAGACATGTGGACTTCTACAGTGGCAGTTGTATAGGCCAAAACAAAAATTTGATTGTCATTTCATCTTTTCTTCATTTCTTGGAGACAAGCCAATACCTTAAATCTATTACAATAAGATTTTTTGAGCCAGGACATGGACAGAATGCAGGAGATAGCATGCATTCAACAATTGAGAGAGAAGTATACAGACATCTGAAGTAGAAGGAGCTATTCACACACCCAATCAGATAATACCCTGCATTGCCCGAGCATGTCAACAACATCCTTATGAAATTGTCCAGATAAACAGAGCTGAAGTTGTTGACTGGAAGGTCTATGCACACTCAATTGACATACTGAGTGCACTTAAATCTGAGGATGGTGTTTCGGAGATTGACTGGAAGAAAATGAGATCTATGAGAACAGAAAAGAACGTCCATGCTCTATTTTATAAAAAAAACAGTCACCTTTCTGAAAATTCTTTAAAAGTACCCCTTCCCAGGACACCTCTGGATTATCCAATCCCTATTAAAATCGCTCAAAGAAAGTATGAAGAAACAATTTTTTTAGT
>JAUYWI010103195.1:0-11387 GCA_034780595.1 Parotoplana pacifica | reverse complement strand
AGATTCTTTGTAGCAAAGCCATAGATATATTTATGTGGTATAACCAAAGGTAGATTCTTTGTAGCAAAGCCATAGATTTATTTATGTGGTATAACTATATAATTATGATAGATATTAAGTGTTACAACCATAGATTTATTTAAATAGTATGACTCTAATAGCTCAAATTTAACAACATTTTACGTCATAATATTCTACATCAAATCGACATGATTTTATTCTTTAATAACCTTTAAACTCCCTATGAAGGCCTTCTTACAATAGGATGATTTCGACACATATTGTACTACTGCCTAAGTCCTCTAGTTTAAAACAATCATCGTTAAAATTAGTTGAGTAGTGTGCAGGCTGTGAGCTTCCAAAGTTGATTTTTTCAGACTAAAAAACACCCCAATTCATATCCAATAGCCTTTTCGGGCTATTGATTATCTCTCCGCCCGCCCCCTTCCCCCCTACATCAAACCTGACACCACACTGAAATATAATCAAATAGGCTAAGAGACCCCCCGCCCAGATGTGAATAGTTTTATTGTTAATACCAATCCATAAATGTAATTATTGTTCTGTTATCACCAGACTGAGAGTGAATCAAATTACAACCTACTTTGCATTCTTATTCTTGTTCCTTTATACCATATATAGAGCCACTCTAATTGAAACGGATGATCAATAACTCGAAATACTTGATACAATTGATGAATGTAGGTACATAATACAAATAGTTAAACAATTTTCAGAGTAATTTCGGGTTTCAACCTCCACGTTTTCCACCAAGATAGCAGCAAGCAACAAAAAATGCCAACATAACAAGGTACTTTAGCTGAATTTGCAAAGAATTATTTCCTTTTTTAACCTATCTATTAAACAATCCTCTTGAATGTAGTAAATACGATACCAGCAATAATAGAAAAACAGGAATACTTTGATAAAGTATACTACAGATTCATATTACTCGCTAATGATGGCCCAGAACAGCTGTTTCGGCCTTGTTGGGCCTCATCACAGCCTGAGCAACATAAAAGTTTCAATACGACATTTTGCGTGTAGTTAACAAAGGCACCGTTTTTTTAGATGACAGCACATACACAACAATGGAGAGTGCTACATCACTTGAAAGTGCGAAATCACAACTCTCAGTCAACCGACGTCCTTATTGTCAGTCAGTCTAGAACGCACTTACAATATTTTGTTAAACCTATACAGAACAGCTAGTCTATAAATGATACAACAGTCATAAAAATAACTGTCTAATTGAGACATCTGGTAATAAATTTGTATCAACAACAAAATAGATCATAACATTTGTCCAAAATTAAATGAAATACAATTCAAACCTGCAAAATACTTAACTGTAAGTAGGTCATGAAATGAGACCAATTTGATGTCGTTGTTATTGTCAACTATCTATCTCCACAACTTATTCAGCACATGTCAAAACGAACCAATTAGGCATAGTAATAGACTGACTAGCTTCTCATAAATAATAACTAGACGTACACGGATCTCTAAATAAACAGAAGGAACAGGTTGAAGGAAGACAAGGGGGTGATAAATCAGGATGAAGATGATGAATGTGTGTATGTACATCATATACAGCAGCCGGCATTTGTGCTAATGACGACGATAAGTTATTGATATTATAGTGGATCAGTCGTCAAAATATGATTATCAAATAGATGGTTGATACCTAGATACATACATAATACAGCAGGAAGATATAACCGATTTAACCCTGTGTTTACTTGGGGTAAGTGGGGGGGGGTCCAATTAACCCTGTCAGTTCTAAAATCATAGCGTCTATTGAAACTACAACAAGCCTTTATGGGAATTAATATTTATAATCTGTCAGGAAAGATTTTGCGTCCCACATAGCAACCTTTTTTGTCAAGGTCACACTTTATCAACTTTTTTTAATTGTCAAAACTGCCTATCTAAAGTGTCAGACTAAACGGTCATAGATGTGTTACATAGATCACCGTTTGATTGGGAAATCGACTATCTCTGTTGGTTACTTTCATTGTCGGAATTTCCATTTCCGGAACAGATAATTCTGTAGTGTTGGCACCTCCAAGCATAAATTAATGGCAGATAGCCACTGGACATAAGTTAAATTCTACTGAATTCCGAACAAATGAACCCCCCAATGTGCTAATTTGTGGACTGTCCAGCCCAGTAAACAAAGTGTCTTATAAGATGCTTGATACTTTTACATGTGATAAAGAATGGCGCTGTCGCTACCAGTGTTTGCCGTTAAAAAATCTGTAGCAGAATTCCTATTTTCCCAAGACCAAATATATCGAAAGAAAGATTGAACATTACTACTTTGGTCCAAGATCAGTCAAATATCCCTCACAGCAGAGTATTTGCTTCTAAAACCTTCTGTTGACCAAAAACTATTTAAAAAATCATAATTTAATAGAGAAATTCATCCAGTCAACAAGCAATTTGTAGAATGAACTTTTTTGTAGCAGACAAACATACAACAAAATATAAAAAGCTGGCAACCCTTTGACAGTACTAACACCATAGATATAAATATTATCTAACCAAAAAAGTGTAACATAGAAACAACAACCTTTCAAGATCAAATCAAAACTATTTAATCATGTGCATCTTCTTCTACACCCAAACTGAAGCATTATAAGATGGTCAGTCTTTGGTAATGGAAAGTACTATCTAGTCCATCTGAAAACTAAAATTCATAAACCATAAAACAATCCAGTCAAAAATGAAAAATATAAAATTATTGAAATACAAAAACAATAACAAGAAATATGGTGCGGGACTTAGGACCCCTAGCGGTAAGTTTAAAACCATTTTTTGAGTACACAACTGCAATGACTTGATTTGTATAAAAGAATTCGTAAAAATCTATCAGCTTTAATGTTATCTAAATACTAATTATGTTCAATAATGTTACGAAATCAAGATTATCTAATGAGTGACAAATTGACAGGCAACTATCCATTTTGAAACACTGCTGCAGTAGCCTTGCAGATGGTATGCACTTAACACCAAGAAACGTGTGGATACAAGACCCCCAAATGAAACAACTTTGTAAGCTCCCAACTAACTTTTGAACTTGAGTCATCTGAATCGGGAGTGTTTGAATGCCTTGAACGACCCGTAACTCGCTTCTTGCTCCGAAGTTCCACCAAGATAGGATCGTGTTCCAGGTCTGACACTCGCCTGACAAGTAAAATAAAGATAGCTATTTTACCTCATTTCCTCTTCACTTTACAAACTCACTTAAATATATTTTGCTAGACACTAATAAATATATGATAGCACTCACATCTTAAATGCATCTAGAAAATTACATTAAACTCCTTAAAGAGTTTTAATCAATTTGTTATGAGACAAAATAGCAAGATTAAAATACCCAGAAAGTAGTACTAATATAAGTGCTAAGACAATATATATGGTCTTATCACTTATATTATGTATATGCATCCGAAACATGGCTCTATAACAACCTTCTTCTTGTTTATTTTTCTCCTGAAATTACGTTTTTCTAAAGCTATATAGCTGTTTTGAATGCATAACTGCATAGCTGTTTTGAGCATAACACTGAAAACCATGTCAATAAATTTAGAAAAAAATAGTTACCTACACTAACAGAGCTTTAAAATCAGTGTCCATTTATATAAGTTAAGTACGAGCCTACTGTGGTGTGAGACTAACTATATCGATAATGGTATCGCGGTTAATTTCACGTAGAGGTCCCTTCATATATCATAGCCGCATTATAGTGGGTGACAAGGGAAAACAAACAGTCTAGATTGTTTGTTTGTCAATCACTGCTTTTGTTAGTTGGTTCGGCTTGATAGTTAGCAGGATGGGGACATGATCTGAGCCGATACCTCTAGTGGTCTCCCATTTGCATCTGTCTTTGATGGTTAATTTACACAGGGTGACATTAGGAGTACTACTGGTTCTGTGTGTCCTGCTGTAGAAAGTGTCCATACAATTGGTTGCTATAGTGAAGTGATGTATGTTGCATTGATCAGCTATGTTTGCTATGTTTTTGCGAATGTAGTGTTCTTCTTTCCTTGTGTCCCATTCTTCAGAGTGGCCGTTGACGTGCTATAATATCCATGTGTCTCCATGGAAGTTCAGAGGTTTAGAAATGTTGGGTTCTGGTGTCATTGACGGAGCTGCTGATAGGTTGGATGTAAATATTGGTGACTGTGATTGCGTGGTTGAGTTTTTGTATGTTGATACTGTCAATTTCGGTATTCAGGTCATTATTAGCATTGCTTGGTGGTATTTGACTCGCAAAGTGGATATTTTCTCTAACTAGGAAGGCTATGTCACCACCTTTATGGATGTTGTTGTTGATCAACCTACCATCTCTTCCGGGGTTGCGATCTTTACTGACAGTGGTGAAACCGTTAATTTTGAATGTGCTATTTTGGGCTAGTTTGATCTTTGAATGAAGGTAATATCAATCTTGTTGTCTTCGAGTATCTTGGCAAGGTCTTCCTTTTTCGACCTGATACCATCTATGTTGATCTGGAGCAGTCTGATGATCTGACATTTTAAGATGTCGAATTAAAACAAACAGCCAACGATTTCTATAAATTACTCTATGCAGCAGATGTGATTTTGTCGGAAACAACCATTTTATTTTAAGTAATTAAATCATAGAGAGAGTGCTAGTTTGTTCAGAAAAAAAGAATACCAAGCATGACGTTTTTTATCTTCTATCATCGATCAATTTTCAGTCGATATTTGAAACAAATAATAATTTATCATATCTTGGCTTCCGAATGGTACATATAAAATATATTAGAAACAACAAAATTTTAATGCCTTTTTCGAAAAATTAACAAGTTTTTTACATTTTATTTTTATCGTTTTAACTCTTCTGTTTGTCTCTCCGTCCCAACTTTGACTGTCTCTGATTTATAGAGCCTACTGCGTGGGCGTCGTCTGGGTGTGAAACTGGAGGTGAACTGCATCTATCGTGGCAAGGAAGTGGACCCCAATTCTCGGGTTGCTATCCGCATATTTCGAGCAGAAGGCGAACCAGGGCTGGAGGTGGGCATCAAATCCTGGACTCTGAATTTGGAGACAGAGCGACTCTACGTCAGAGATAGTAAGTTATAAACATAGAAATAGACTACTTGGGTTATGGTTCCACAGAAATGGCAGTTGTCAGACTATTTGAGAAACTAATCGATAATTCTATTTGTTAAATTTTAGATAGGTGGTTGTCATTTTGACAGAAAAATGTATTTAATCTAGTTCAGTTCTGGCTATATGTTTCCGATTATTTTCTTAGATGCTGGCTTCTCTGCAGCTGATTTCCACTCGGAAATGAACACCATGTATTGCAAATGGCTGGAAGCGCCCACTCAAATGTGTGACTATCACGACAAAACTCACTATTGGAATACCGCTCTCTATTTAGGCAACTGTTTCGTCTGGGTGAGGATAATCCCTTCCATTCAAATTAAGTTGTGTATTAAGATAATTTTTAAAAAATACGTAAATAAAAAGGTTTATCGAATTTTACAGTACAATTTCCAGAGCTTTTGGCTTCAACTAGAATCCATAATCATGGGACTAAAAATCGTCATATTATTGAATCATCTCTTATCAATGTCAACCGCACCGAAGCTCTGAATAATAATCTTGGTTATTTCCTTGTTGACAGGCTTAAACTGATAGTTGACTTGTTGTTATGAGGTAAAAAGCGTCCATCAATTGGATCGAAGAAGTACGCCCACCTCAACTCTCTAGGACAAGACCCCATTTGGCGCACTTAGAGTAGACTCACAGATGAGGTTCACACAGTTGAAGTAAATCAACTGTCCCAGGGGACGCTGGTAACGTCGAGGTTACGGAGGCACCTACCATGAACACGCTGATGAGTTCTAAACAGGTGCAATCTAAAACACTCTGAGGAAACACACTTGGGAACTCAAAAATGATATTTACACCAAGACTATGGGTCCAGTTACAAGCCCACTCCTCTCCCAAAAAGGGTAAGTTAGGTTTTACAACTATGTGGACGGTCAGTGTTCATCAACATCAATGGTTGTGGCCTCATACGGCAGGCAACAAGATCATACAGGATCAGATTGCGGTGGCGTAGATATTTATGTTGATACTTTGTACTTAATAAGCGATTTTCTGTCTAATTATTTTTAGTCCCATGATTTATGTCTTCTAGCTGAAGCAGAAATTCTACTGTAGAATTTAAGAAACTTTTTTATTTGTGTTTTTTTTAAATTAGATATTGTGGTGCCCATTATCATACATATATTTACTCCCACCAAATGATAATTGTTTTAGGGTCATAAACTTCGTCTTGGATGTCTTCTGAGTTATGTCCAAGTGGAATGGTCTTCTCAGTTGGCTGAGGTCCTTGACCTATTCCTGCCACTCCTACTCAATCAGTCATCAAGCAAGTCGTCCTCTATCAATCATAGCCCTATCCCCGACTCATCTGCCCATGTCAAACCACCAGCCACTGCTCTGCAACGGTTCAGTGACATGGATCTTGACGTGAAACTCGATCATATCAATGTGTTTGTTCTGAATGAAAAGAGGGGTAAGTGATGTTTGCAAAATAAACTATACTTTTTTATAGGTGTATTTTTTATATTAATTATCGACGATTTTATAGCCAATTTACTATAAAAGTTATATTTTTATGTTTCTTAGAGTCTTAAATGTGTCTCAATATATTAGATAAATGGCTAAAGATTTGCTATAAATTATTGGCTGACTCTATTTACTCTATTCATTAGATATCTATGGATTTTATAGAAGGCCGACATTATTTTATAGCAGTTGGTCAGATAATTCTCTTGGTTTATTTTTTAAGTGATTAATCTTGTCAGTTTTAAAATATTTTGGTCGTATTATATTGGAGACAATGTTCAGGACAGTTATCAATTTTTACATTTAAGAATTGTTAATTTAGCCTGAAATTTTATTTATAGTTTTCCCTTTAAATAACGCATAAGAAACACTTTGAAACATGACATTCTTAAATATTATCAACTTCAGTATATCTGATGAAACGCATTGACTGTGTCCAGCTGCTCAACAGTCGGTCCCAGGGCTCTCTCAAGGTGGATTCTGTGAAGCTCATATACAGCGATGTCGATGGCCTAGATGGCGTCACGATCGAGACGTGTGAAGAGATGGAATGCACACCGTCGCTCTGGCTACCGGAGATCACTCTGGAGTTCATTCATTTAGAAAAAGTGAGATGAAGAATATTTGTAATTGAATTGTGGAATGAAGAATGAAGGAGATTGAATTGTGGTATGAAGAATGAATGAGATTGAATTGTGTAATGTAGAATGGATGAGATTGAATTGTAGAATGAAGAATGGATAAGATTGAATTGTGGGATGAAGAATGAATGAGATTGAATTATAAAATAAAGAATAGATAAAATTGAATTGTGGGATGAATGATGGACAAATAATTTTAAAATGTTGACTTTCATTTACAAATTCTTCCGTTTTTTGTTTAGTGGTTGTAGAAATAAAAAGATGCTCTGTCCATTACCACATAGCGTCATTGTTTTCATTTCAGAACGTCAAGTTGCAGTGCAAAGAGAAGGTCTGTCTCCATTGGACCGCGGCCATGCATCTCTGTATGAAGGAGGCCTTCGATTCGTTGAACCTGTCCTTGATAGTGCCCTGGAAGGAGGCCAAGAGACCGCCTCGTAGAAGAACCACCACTTCTGATAGCTCTGGTAGGTGCAGTCTGAGGAAGAAACGTTTTTTTACTAACTATCTTAATCTGCTGATGTTTTGCTAATATGTTCTAAATTTAAAGTAATTTTGTTGGGTTAAACTTAAAATTTGATACATCTGGAGAAATCAATAAGGGGTCAATGACATCATCAGGTCCAAATATTTTATTTTGTCCAATTAACTTCAGATTTGCTGAATCCACTGTGCAAGTAGTAAGGAGCACAAATCTGAAAGAATTCCGCCAGGTATTGGTCACTGACTTCTATTGAAAGTTAATAATCAGCAACTATTTTTTCATCATTTTTTCAAAGTTGTGTTTTTGAAATGATTATATCTCCTGAATTAGAGATCAATAAGACAAAATTCAAAGTTTGTACTTGATGACGTCATCGGCCTTCTTTTCGATTTTCCCTGCTTCACTGTGTACCAAATTTCTGAAAGACATTTTATGAAACAGCCTAGTTATGATGAAATTGAAAGGTTTTGATTTAGTTCAATTATTTATTATAAGTACATTACATAGATAATGATTAAGCTTTCTCCAAGACCTCAATTTAATTTATTTTCATGTCAGATGGATTTACTACAGCTATGCGCTATCCCAACCTCTCATTCTCATCCACGGTGACCTCTGCCGGTCGATTCAACAGCCTCCCTGACGACGTTCTTGGTGGCAGCCCAGGTGAGTACGAAGACCTGGAGGTGGGGGAGGACATGAGCCACGAGATCAGGTGCCTGGACTCGGTGGAGGTGGTTGTGACGCTCGGCACTGATCATGTGGTCGCCTTCTATGTGGAGCGACTTGAGGGCGACGTGGAGGGTTCCAAGGCTAAGTGGAATGCCGCACAGTTCATTGTCAGCTTTGATGAGCATGATATCTTGGTGATGGAGGTGAGTGGCCAAATAAAGGCATACGCTCAATTGAGCATCCAATTTAAAAAGAAATCTGAACAATTTTCTATGTATACCTGATGTTCTAACGATTTAGGAGTATCACAATTAAATTATTTACAATAAATAAATACAGTAATAATAAATTTGTTTATTCAAAACAAACAATTGACTATTGAAGTATCCCACTTTAAGCACAGTCAAAATTTCATTGTATAAAATGATATGCCTACTCCATTTTTATTGATATTTGGGGCGGGTGCTTGCCTAGTCTATGAAAATCAACATTCTTTTAAAATCTATTGTGTTTTATTAAACGGGTAGTAGCTACATTTATTATTATTGTCTAAAATTAGACGATTTCATCAACATTTGAAAATGTGTTAGCTAATCTGTCCATTGGACTTCAGAATTTGATTGAATATTTTCTATGGGATTTTTTTTTACCTTAGACCAAAGCCTAGTGTATACGTAAACTTATCTGAAATTATCAATCTATGGTTTAGATTTTTCATTTTTTATATCAGAAATTTTAGGAAAATTCCTCTTCAGTTTGAAACAATAAGGGAATATTGCAGCACTATATCGAATGAAATAATAATTCAGTTTTTAATCATTAAGTTTATTGTTTTATTTCCAGAATGTTGCCCTCAAAAGCAGCCACCCCTCGACCAAATATCGCACAGAATATACTCAGAAATTGCAATTGAAGACGGCTACCAATCGTGCCTGGTGAGCTTTTATATTTGTTGTGCTTTTCCAAACTACTCGGATATTGCATTTCTACTCCATACTATCTGATTGCTATCGTCATGCAGTGACAATTTGTATATTGTTCACGATCAAAAAAAAATTCTTTCATCTTTTAGTTCCTTCATTTTCTTTCTATACATTTTGTTTATTTAGTAAATTTTTAATATTGTCCTTTAACCCTACATGGGGGCGGTTCTAACAAGCATTTTAAACTAAAAGATGCAAAGACCTCATGAGTTCCTTTCCGCATTTTTTAAAAATATCAGATCAGAATTATTTTTAGGCATTTTGATTTTTTTGTGAATAAATTTTGGATAGGTAGGTACTAATTACTGCTTCTAGCTTGTTCATTCTATTATTTCAAATTCTTTTTGCAAATCTAAAATTGTAGTTTTCAAAATTTTATGATGGGTCACTTATTGTATTTTTTCAATGCTGAAAAAATATTGATGAAAACAAGTTGCTTCGGTTCATTTCAAATTTGCACTACTGACATCTAAAAATATAAACACTTTTTTTTAATTTTTAAATTATATTTTGATGCTATTTATGGTTTTAACCAAATAATTTGAAACTTTCAGAAAATGTTTATTAATGACATTTTGACATCTCTTTGGATAAATTTAAGTGAATCAAAGAAACTTTTTCAGCATAGGAAAAATGCTTTGAGGCACAGGGACCCTTTGTGCAACGCAAGACTTGTCATTCTGTACTACATGTCTTGAGGTGGACTTACTATATAACAGAACCACCAAACCTTTAGAAATAGATTAAATCTCTCTTCAGCTCTCAGATTAAACAAATCACGATATTACTTGTTAGTAGTATATTTAATATGTAAATATCTTTTAATGTATTCTGATGTATGAAATCTTTTAATTTTAAAAGAATCTGCTGCTAGTTTGTTTATGAAATTTTTCGAAAGTAGCAGACAAAATTGATAGCTTATAGATCCATTGTCGTTTTTGGAGGAGGATTTGTGAAAATAAAATTTTTAATTAAGTTCCTGTTTATTAACAAAAATATTGTTTTCAGCAATAAAAAGAAGTGGGAGTATCGGGGTATCGATCCCCGAACCTCTCACATGCCAAGCGAGTGCTGTACCATCTGAGCAGGGTTAAAATTGAAGGGCTACTTTCGTGGTTTGATAAAAGTAGAAGCAGAATATTGTGACTTATTGATTTCATATTATGGATTTGATAAATTAAGAACTTAATCGGGATAAAAATGGCGCAGGGAAAGTTCACTATCGCCAATAACTGCCTTCTTTAACCACGAAAATACCAACAAAAACCATTAAATGAAAATTTGTGCAAAATGAAAAAATATAAAAAGTGGAGTATCGGGGTATCGATCCCCGTACCTCTCACATGCTAAGCGAGCGCTCTACCATCTGAGCTAATACCCCAACTGGCGGAATGAGAGATAGAGATTGAAGTTATCACTCTACATCTCTTCCTGCCTTGGTTGATCTACATATGTTGCTTAATATGATTATCTGTGTTGAAGAAACAAATAGACAGCAGGAAATAGATAAATCTATGATTGTTGTTTCCTTATGAAAACATCAATTTTTTTATTCTGACTATGAATTAGAAAGCTGTTGAAAAGATAAATGGTCTAATGACGATGTTTGTTTGGATTTTTAAATGTAACAAAGTAACTGTAAGAAAAGTTATCGACCGTTTGAAAACAACAACGCAGCTATTATGCTCCAAAATATCCTCGAAGACACCACAAACTTGCATGTAGAATTGCCACCATTATCTAATCACCCCTGCAATAGATTCGACTGGACTTCGTCGCGTGTTAATAAGTTGATTTATCTGTTCAAAAGCTACCCCTGTCTGTGGAATGTTAATCATGACCAGTATCAAGATAGATCTGCTAAGGAGTTGGTTATAACGGCAATTGCCAACCTGATGGGAACACAAGCGCTATAGGTTCGAAGAGAATTGTGGACTTTGCTTCACCGATTTGTGCATGAGTGCAAACTAAATAAGTATAACCCAGTCAGGG
>JAUYWI010103194.1:0-22435 GCA_034780595.1 Parotoplana pacifica | reverse complement strand
ACCAGTTTGGTAGATATCGTTGCACAATTTAACTATAATTTCAATTGACATGTTGTCTAGAGCTTTGAGACATTCTGGTGGGATTTCATCTATACCGGGTGCTTTTTTGTCTTTCATCATTTGGATTTACATTTGGATTTACATAGCAAAGATATTTTCTCCAACTGCTATTGACGTGGTGATAA
Organism: Parotoplana pacifica; assembly: GCA_034780595.1. NCBI lineage: Eukaryota > Metazoa > Platyhelminthes > Proseriata > Otoplanidae > Parotoplana > Parotoplana pacifica. The sequence continues at coordinate 22,250 of JAUYWI010103194.1, read as the reverse complement.
TGTCTTATGAAGCCCACTATTGTTTTGATATTATGTAAATTCATATCCTATAGTCAGTTGCACTTTTTGATAAAATGCCTTTTTTTACCTATGACTACTAACATTGTATTTTTAATAATTTATTAATTATAATTTTTTATTAGGTAAGTGGAGACTACTGCTTTCCATTAGAAGGCCATTTGATTTTGAATGAAAACAAATCAGAAAAAATATGTATTTTAATTATATATTTAAACACTATCTGGATAAATGAATTCGTTTATCATCTAGTTTTGATCCTTACTAAAAAAACTTTTTTTTTAAATATGGATGTTAAATGGTTTTAAATCAATATTAATTGTAGATTTAAAATGTCAAATCCACCAAAAAAATACAAACATTGCAATTACTTTTGCATACCTAAGGTACAAGTTAAAAAAATAAAATCACTGAAACCTAATCGAAAATATTTATTCTAAAAATTTAATATTGCTCCAATAATGTGAAGTAAAATAAACAACCAGCACACACAGAAAAGGAGAAAACCAAACAAAAATGTTTTAAAGGTGTTTTTATGAAAAATAAAATATTGCTGTTTAATTATTTTACAAATTTAAAGTATTATTCCCATGTAGATCAGATACTATAAACAATTAAACAAAAATGTTTGTTGCTTACAATAAGAAATAGAAGTTAAAATTTTGCATACAAAATATATTATAAATTGATACACTTTTTACCAGCTTACACAAGAATGACAAAGAATTTTATTTATTATTTTGTCTGTAAGGACTGATTTAGTTAGAAAACAATGCAATCATTATTTAGTTGGTCTGCAAGAGCGTGATAACCATTCATTTAAATATCCTGTACCACATTTTCGCAATTATAACTCAACATTTTTAATTAAACAAAATACAAGACCAGCTTCAATATGATTAATTCGTTTTTTACGATTGTCATGTATGTAATATTTATACATGTAATTTTAGAAAACTTTTTCAATTTATAGAGAACAGCCAACAAAGGTACTTAAACAGGATTCAATATTATCTTTGATTAAACAGTACTTTCAGAACACGCATTAACTGAGAATTTGAGTTAATTAAATTATTTTAAAAATAAGATTAAAGAATAAACTACTTAGTAAATTATATTATAAAGAAAATGTCAACAGACATATTTGATAAAAAAAACAGTTTATAAACTTCACAATCCAAAGCCATTTCTTTTATTTCGCTTTTAAAAACAAAAAAGAGATTTTTTAAGAATTGGAAGGAAATTCATTACATTATATTGGAGATCGATATATTCCGAAGGCCCGCCCGGTACATGAAATGCTATATCTAACGATAGTTTTTTTCTTTATTGCAAAATTTATGTCATTTTCAACTGCCCATACAGTAATATTTGCGATCCATAATCCGCTCTACATGTTGTTATTTTCATAATGTATATAAAAAGAAGTTTCTTCTACATATTAACAAACAAACAAACAATCAATATGTGATATGTATATCTAATTCTCTTAAACCATCTCTCCTAGGGTGTAGTTACATGTTCTATTTGATTTTGTGATTTTTATTCAATAAAATTTCAAAATTAAAATAGCGTGATTCCCCCTCCCCCCACTCCGAAGTATATAGGTAGGCTACAAATTCATTTCAAGATAGAATTTTGCAAATGTGCTTTCTAGATATAATTGTGCAATAAGTATGTGATTGTTTCTGATAAACGGTTTACTACTAATATTGGTAAGATTATGGTGAAGAAAGTATGAATGAATTGTTTTTATAATCCTGATAACTAAAAGTTGTGCCAATTATTTCAAGCAAATTATTGCTCTATAGCTACAATACAAGCCGTAGGTAAGTAAGGTAATTAAAAGTAATAGCAGACAATAGTTTTGGTAGAAGAAAATAGATATACCTATACGAGATATTTAGTACCATAATACCTTACTAGTTATTCTATCAAACCCTTTTGCAAAGTTTGTTTAGCAAAAATTAATTAATAAACTTTGAATTCCAGTTCAAGCAAAGGTGCTGATATAATTCTAGAAGTGATTGTTTCCCGATTTAGTTATCTTTAACAACACGCATAGCAGGTACCAAAGTCTCATATTATATTCATTAATCAAAATTTTTAATTTCTCCTGTAGCATATCAACTTCTAAATAAAGTAAGATACCTACCTACCTATTTTATTATCTAGTCTCCAACATGGGAGAAAGTCCAATGTTTGTATGTACATTCCATTGTTGTTCCTGCTAACAAAAGAACTCAATCAGCTGTACCTAATCTAAGTGTAAAAAGAACTTCCAATTCTATGTGTGTCATTAATATTATTGATAGTATCAGGGAAGTAGACTTACTGAACATTATAAACATGTATTATATACATAATATTTATATTTAGTATTAAAAATGCACTGCCTATTGATTGGATCAAATTCAGGCCATATTGAGATATAAATTCAGTTGTCAGCGCCTCCCCTACTCATAGCTCAACTTATGTACTAAGTTAATCCCTTTCACTATTTCTCAATTCTACATACCTATTGAAATATCGCCATTGAAAATCCTTCCTAGTTTATTCAAAGATACACGTGTGTGGACTAGTGCACAGCTATTACTGGAATGTCTTATAGACGTTGGAGATGTGAAGATGAATTGAGGCTAATTCAAAGTTTTTAGATTTAAGATGGAAAACCAAAGAACAATTTAGATGCAGAGTACCAAGAAGGTCGAATTATTGTCATCCCATTTTCATTTATGATCAATAGGCCACCCTGACTGCAAGTTTGGATGACGAGTGTTGGTTTGTATTCTCTATAAGGTGGCTAGTACGGAATTTGGATGGCGAACGTACATACATATGTATGACCGGTATATTCGAAACAGTATGTAGACCAGAAGTTCAAACTGAAAACGTAGCAGCCTCATTGTTATTTATTATCTATGGAATACGAAAAACAATTCACTTTTTTCAAAGACAATATCTTCTGGATAATCTGCAACTAATCTCGAGAATGGTAGATCTAAATTGAATGAATCTTTCATTTTTAATCAAATTTCATAGTTATATGTAGAAAATATGAAATAATTGCAGCAATAAAATACTTTTACCATAGAACTTTTCTTTACACTTTTTTAAAAAGTGAATAATTTCCTTTAAAGTAACATGATCACGCTTCCAATAAATCAAATAAGATGAAGATCCTTCGACATTTTTGACAAATGTTTAAGAAGTCTTACTTAGGCATTAGTAGGGCTATCAAAATGAGTGTTTTGTATAACTAATCCATATCATAATATTTTATATTTCTATGCGATTCTGTCTTGAAATATCTATGCTAGAAGTATATTTGGTGAAACTTAGCATAAGATATAAAAGCATTGGTTAACAAAAAAATATTTGGCTATTAATGACTATACGTAAGTGATGTTTTTTAGCAATAGTTTCTAGATTAGTTTTAGTGGTTTCAGAATTAATTCAGACATTTGTTTATATAATTAAATGTACAAACTCTTTTTGCGTGAGCACTGTTTTTAATTTTATAACATGTAACACATACTGGAACCTACATTTTAAAATTTATTTTACTATTTCAGCTTGAGTACATACAAGCTTGATCATAATGGAAGAAACAGCAGCCTTTCGAAACAACTCAAAGGTCAACAACATCAGATGTCTTTCAATATCTGTAGACGATAAATCCAGCATTCACTCCAGTGGAGTATTTATAACAAATCAATCACAGTATTCGCAAACTTCTATTACAACTAGTAGCATCGATTCAATGCGGTCCATGATGGACTTAGTTGTCGACCAATCCAAACTGAAGTCGATACCATCATCATTAACTTGTTGTGACTCTCTTTTAGATCAAACTTGTAAATATACTTCTTATGATCCTCATCGATTTTGCTCAGGCCCTATCTCTTCACAAAATCATTCCTATAGTTGTTCAAAGAGCAACAACAACAATTTTAACTGTGCTTCTGTGCTATACAAGAAGATTCCAAGTGACAAAGACTATCACCAATATTGTGCTGAGTCTTATTGTTGCCAGTTTGGATGTATTTCTGTGTGTCAAAGGACTCCGAGTCCAACCATAAATAATTCCAATAACTATGACCTATTATCGCATAAAGTACTATCCTTCTCAATATGGTCTCAGATTCTATTGTCTGGACTTGGTTTATTGAAGGGGATTGTCGCGACAAATTGGGCATCAATTTTTACTTTTCTTCTCTACACAAGGTTGTTGACCACTGGTAAGTCACTTCTATTATAGTCCCACAGTTAGTTCTTGATTTTCTAAAACAAGGATAATAACTTAAACTCAAATGGCAGGGGATAGTTAAAGACTAAGAACTATACTTATATGTATTTTATGAGACAACAATTGTTGATTTTTTGTCAAATATTTTTAATTTTGCAAATTGTGGAATACATAGTCGTCTGTCAATAATTTACACTGATGCACACCAAATATTACGTAGATTCAAAAAGATTGAATTTCGAATCCCGGTTATAGGGTGGAAATACTTCTGCAAATGACGTAGCGGTATGTACAGTAAAAAAACGTAGGTATAAGTAAGGAATCCAGGAAAGCAATTGTGGAAATTTATGATCAATTTGCATGGAACATCATATAGTGCTGTTTACATAAAAACTAGTTACTTTTTATAAGAGAAAATTGAAATAGGACCTATACAACAAAACAAAACTATTATAGCAAACATTGAAGCAACATAATTATAAAATTTTAAAAACAACACATCTACCAATCTAACTAATTTTATGGCATCCAACAAAATTGTAGTTAACTACTTAGTAGATTATTTATAGCTCAATACCCATGTATGTTTATTTTCATAGTTACACAAGTAAATATTTATAGAATACATGTTATAAATTAATAGATGTACCTAATTCATTTAACCTTTTCTGTCAAATTTCTATTTAATTAATACATACTCGTACCTACATACTAGTGTAGCTTTTCATCCGCCTAGTTTACTTAGAGATTTCATCGGGGGTGTGCTTGAATAATTTAAATCATATGACTAAGATGGGTTTGCTGAATATGTCGATACACTTTCTAAATATTAATTCAACTGAAATTAGGTACATACTACATTTAAAAAAAGAAAATGTTATTTGAAAAAAGGACTGCAGTCTCTTTCAAATGCTTGTGCATTGAGCTAAATCTTTTGTAACTGACCTAAACTTTGCATGTCCGTTAGAAAGAAGAAGCCCTATGAAAACACAAATATGTACCTTACTTGGTAACATGAAAAAGTTGTGACTTCCGATTTTTGTCATAAGCTTTCGGCAGTTGATTGTTGCCAAAAGTGTATCGATTACCAATAACATTTCACCGAGTTTTGTGCTGTAAAATCTTTAAATTAAAAATAAAACTATTTGTTTTCAGTGTGACTGGTATCGAACATAAAATAACTAATTAAAGAAACAACAGAATTATGCTGTTTTCATTCATGACTTCGGAGATGCGGAGATATTGTACTTGGTATAAAATAATGGATATTGTCCATTGCTTTAAGCCCATCAGTATAATCATCATACTTTTTTGGGAGTTGGTATATGTAGGCACACAATACAATAAAGTATTAATATTTGAAGTAGGTTTCACAATATAACTATTTCGTAAATTAATTTAAGATAAAGAATTTTTACGAAAACGATAAGCAAATACACGCGCTTTGCAAACTGGCTATAATGCAAAAATGGTTTCAAGTTAAATATCATAGAATAAGTTAAATTTAGATTTAGTACCCTTATATTAATTCCCATACCATTAATGATATTTTATTTCTAATAGCCTACACGTTTTAAGAATATCTTCCTCAGAGCAATAAGATATTAGGAAAAACGTTGATAACATTAACTGATTAAATTATTTGCTGAAAGATCCAAATGATTTACTAAATTATAGCCACAACTCAATAATAATTATGTTTGCCTATTACAGAATTAACATCAATTCTATCATTTAGTCTTTTCCTCACTATGTTTCATTGGGTTGCAGTCATTTTTTAGAATGGTCAATTGATAGAAATATACAAATCGGTCATTTGTTAGATCAGTCAATTGATTGAAAACATCAGTTCTGTCAATTGATAGACCACACACTTGGAAGTCATTTCTTAGAATGGTCAGTTGTTAGCAGGGTCAATTGTTAGAAATAAGTGATTTGATCAATTGATAGAAATTCACAGTTTGGTCAATTGTTTGAATAGTCATTTGTTAGATACATTTCAGTAATCTAGAGAGTTATATGAGAGCCTAACAAATAACAGTTCTATCAAAAATGACCAATCAAACAATTGGCCAAACTGTGAATTTCTATCAATTGACAAAATCACTTATTTCTAGCAGAGGACAGACCTAATAAATGACTGGATCCCTGTTTCATTTAATTACTACATAAACTTTGCTATTTTACCATTTTAATTTGTACTATATTATCTATTTATAAGTTTTATATAGATTCTCGTTGGCAATATATTTTCCCATCTGACCCCATCAAACTTTCTGAAAATATCCACCTATGAAATAAATTTGATTTTTATAATATTTATATCTTGGACATGTGGTTGCCATAGTTTCAAATTGTCATAATATTTCTTTGGGACAATTTTAGAGAATATTAATTTAATTATGAATTTGTGGGTTTAAAATAATAAGCCCTCCTGATTTTTATATGATGTGCTTTAAAATATAATAGGTTTAGCACTAAAATAATGAAGTGTTATTTTAGCTTGCTAAAATAAGTTTAAAAAATTACCAACTAGGAGAGTTTTATACAAATTAATGTTAATCGTGTTCCGTTTATAGGAAACACAAATTGGTCTTCTATCAAATTCCTGTGCATAATAACATTAAATTTATTTAAACGAAAATTAATCGACTAATTACAGTAGTTGTCTAAATAATTATTGTGATTGGTAATTTCATAAACTGACACATTTATCCGTTTTTTTTATTTATGATAATGGACTAAATTGTATTAAAATTAATGTAATGCATTAGTGTAGAAATAAAGAAAACAAAATTATGGAATAAGATAATTCAGTTATAATTTTCTTCAGTTCAGTTAGGTACCCTAATTAACCCGTGGTAGATAACAGGGGGGAGGGAGTTTGTCAACTGCCCTAAAAATCATATTTCCATGATTCAATTGAGCTGAAATTTGGTATACAGGTACCTTGAAAAATACATCAATAAAAATTTCTTTTGAAAAAAATCGATAAAGGGGCCGAGCTAGGGGTCCAAAAATTAAAATTTGTCCAATTTACTTCAAGTTTTGGTGTGTAGGTCGTCTATGTGCACACAGTAATAAAAATCAATTAAAATACTTTGAAACAATTATTGATAATCGATTTCTTTTGTTTAAAAAAATCGATATTTTGTCCAAAATCATCTCAATTGCTCTGAAATGTTCTCTTGCTCAAATTTGAGATTTAAAATTAGAAAATCATTAGAATTAATGAAACTTGGATGGTTCACTTTTATGGTTGCTGGTCTATAAGCTCACTATATAAGGGTAGGTTCATATATAAATTGCCCTAATTGATTTAAAATGACTTTTTTTATTAGTTTTTAGGTCATTTCTAGTGGGTTTGCAATAATTTCATGCTCTAAAATTAAATTTGAAAAAACCTTGGAAAAAGTTATGACCTTTTGACTTATTACACGAATTATATATCAGATCAAAAAATAAATGTGTCAAATATGACGATATTCCAATGAAATACTCATACTTTATGAGGAAATTAAATTTCAACATTTTACTGTTAAAATATATAGGATTTTCAATTATAGGCAAATATTGAACCAAATACATAACTTTTTTCAATAATATTTTTTAATCAAAAAAACATTTTGTTAAAATTTAAAGAAAATTCGTTACTTATTTTTGTGTAATTAAAATAATGAACTTAATCGATTTTTTTGGCTGTCAGGTTGCACTCTGGTTATAAATTTCAAAACCCGAAATATATCTTAACTAGTGGAGTGTTTACAATATATCATACTAAACATTAATCAATTCTCAGATTATTTGGCGTCAGAATTGATATTTTTGCAAAAGTAGATTGCTATTTTGGCCCAACCTTATTTTTAAGGGTGCCGTCACGTGACCCTTGGGATCTCCTCCCAATCTTTTTTCATCAAAAACTCCGCAAGAGAATAACATTGTTTAAACAAGCACCATGTTAACCACGCAGGGTTAAGAGACCTTTTTCTACTTCAAGTTCAAAAGAAGCAAAATAAAAAGAAATGCCATTGTTGTTTCAAATGCGTGATGATTTTAAAGTTTTCAGAGAAATATCTGATTTATAGACTCCGCTTTTTAATTCAATTATGTACCTATTCTATCAATTAATAGGAGAACAAAATAGTCGATAAATCAGTATTTTATCGATTGAATTACGATATAGAACACCGAAAAAATGTGCAAGTAAAGGAAACCAACACTGTTAGTTCACAGCGAAAGATTTACCTACATCTTTCTGTTTCATTGTTGGTTATCATCATTGATGTAGTTTTGTCATTTTGTATAAATAAATTGTTATCATACTGAACTAATATGAAACTGACCTAACAATGAATATGATAAATTTGTAATCACAAGACCTCTGGGATACATGTTAGAAGGAAAGGCGAAAAGACAAGACAACTACGCGGACAAAATTATTGCTTCATATGAAAAATAGCAAAACTGCCTTCGGCCTAATAGATGAGTGCAGGGTTACTGATTGTACCTACACTGAAAGATGTTAATTTTTGTGACTAAGGGGAAAAAAGTAAACCTAAATGACCGAAGAAAAGAAACTATTTGCCGGGTAGAAATCAAGAGTAAAAAACTGTGAAAAACAAGTGGACACATAGAAGCAAACATGAAAGAAAAATAAACTAATTTTGGTAGAGCTCTAATTTAATTCTGAACTTAGTGTGATCTCGTGGGAAAAGTGTCGGTAATTTCCTGGTCTAAAGCGGCCATATCGGACGCCATTTGAGATTTTACCACACTATATTTACTACTTGCTATTCTAGGGAAATGCCTAAATTTATATAAATATGTATACACACATAATATAATAGTTGGGTATCTACATACATACATTACTATACTTGGTCGAGAATCTTCATGTAGATTATGTGTGTCTTGTATAATAAAATACAACGTAGATACTTCCATAAATGCACTTTGTATAAGATTAATTTTTAGTCCTAAAGTAGATTTTATTGTTTGCATGCATAGTTGGAGGGAGGCACAATAATTCGTTATTGAAAGTTCGTTGTATATCGAGATTTTGTATTTCCTAATATCTAAAATCATCTACAATAAGCAGCATAGCTCTACAACACAAAAACAATTTATTTTTATAATAACTAAGGCCACATGAATTTACGCAAAGCTAATCACAATAAAAGGATAAAGTCTAATATTTTTAATCTGCAGTTTTGTTTTTATGTTTAATTTCTTTTTGTACTTAGTTTTATATATATGTAGTTTGAATTGAAAACCTTGACCGATTAAAGTTCTTCTGTAGTTAGGTATATACATAGATCTTCTACCTAATGAATACCTACCACGTTTGAGAGCTCTATTAACTTTGCAGTAAGAAGGAGATAATTTGATTCTGTTTCATGATTGTCAATCTGGCCACTTTTGTTTTTATTAAATCTTTTTAAATACTGATCCATTTACATTACTTCAGTTGAGAATATGATCATTTCCTATTCCATTGAATAAGGCAGATATATGAGCCAAAATCAGTTTAGTGTTTCTTCATAATATATCAAAATTCTTAAAGCTTCTAGAAAATAGCGTAGGCTGCATTTAACATTCCTCAGTGTCTGTTGGCTTAGGTATCAAAATTTGGGCGGAAAATACCGTGACTGTTACAAGGGTACCTACATAAGTTAAAAAGTAAAGTCAAAGTTGTTGGTTGACACGACGCCCAAGCAATTTTAGGTATTGGGTCATAAGCATTGAGTGCTCTTGTTGTTTTGATTGTGTGATTGGTTTCTGTTGGTCCAGGAGAAAGAAGAAACTACTAAGTTGGGTTCGGCAACATTTTATCCATTTTTGTTTAACATAGTATTTGTTCGTGTTGGTAACTGTGTCTTAGCCCAATAAATTATTATTTTATCCCCTTATCAATAAGTTCATACTTTCACTATGGATAACTTTCAAATCAAAATCGTACTTTTAAAATCTAAAGTTTAGTGCCATCGTAAAGTGCATATTTTCTTAAGAAGAATACGGATTTTCAAAAATCTGAAAGCTAAATATTTCAATTTTAAAATCTGAAGTACGGCCTTAACAATATAAAGAGGTTAATGAATAATTGCATAGAGCTCGGATAGTTAAAGCAAATCGATTTATATTCAACAAAGCTTCATCTGGGTGTGGCCATTTAGTCCAAAAATTGATTTGAATTTTAAATAAAGAGATACATTTATCACATAGGGTGTATTTTTGTAATAAAATAATATTTATACTACAAACAGCTTGTGTGTGCACTTCTGAAATTGCTTAAGGTTAGACAACTGTCGAAATATTGGATACGATTATTAACAATAAAAAAATGTCATAAAAGAAGCAGATCAGCAGATAAATTCAAACTGTTTTATGCCTAGTAAGATAACGTCATATGTCAATGATATGTTTCTCAAAGAAATTCTACTGAGTAAATTAAATCATTAAAAAATCAATATCGTTAGATTTATTTTTTTGCTTTCTATCAATTTAGTTAGATTAGGTTACCTTCTGTTTAAACGGTAATCTATGTACATTTCCAAAAATCGCATCAGATTCTAATGATTAATATGAAAATTAGTTTTTTGTCATTCTTGCTTTATTCAAATAATTTGCATTTTATGTAACTCGACATTATTGTAAACAAAACAAAAACTTTTTTTAGGTAATGCTGCTGAGAAATTGAATAAAATTTACTGAAATGATTTTATGCCAATAAATCTTTTTCTGTAGTAGACATTTGGCAGTTTGAAAGTTCAAAAACGATTATATTCATTGCAAGGATGTTAGTACTGTCGAAGGCTTGACAGATTTTATTTTTTATTTTTAATTCTATGTTTGCTCCAGTAAAGATTTCATTCTACATATTGTGAATCGAACTGTTGTTGGGTGTATGGTTAGTAGTAGACTAAGGTATATTAATATTTTCACACAAGAATGGGGATTACCTGAATTTGAGTATTTGTCGGATAAGTATCACTAATACTACTGTGATGCTAGTTTCTTGACTAAGTATCCTATGGAGATGTGATTTTCAACTTTATTCACATGTTTATTCCAGAAGGGTTCCATTAGCAAGGCGAATTGTAAATCTTTTCTTACTGAGTTGAAGCCAAAGATTCACAAATATTTTAAACATAGGTATAATCATCTCAATTATGTTAACACTATCATCATGTTGTTTAGCAGAGGGGCTTGGTTGCAGTTAGGGAGTTGATAATCTACTTGTGAGTTGGTAGTTCTTTTTGTTGGTTCCAAATTGGATGACAATGTAAAACTTGCAAATTAAAATAAGACTCCAATTGTGTATTTCATTAGATTCATTCGAATTTGTTATGTAATAATTTTAGGATTTGTTAAAATTTGTACAGTTGCATGACTTATAATAATGCATTTTACTTACTTTGTTTGTTGTCATATTGCTGTCATAGTAGGCATACTCTGTGGATAATAGCTAGTAGAACTATCGTTATCCATTATTTAATGGGATGTTGACATATGTCTAAAAGCGGAATAATAATTAGCAAGATATTGAACTAAAACTTGAATAACGGTATCGGGAAATGTGGTATCTAGATACACAGACCACATACCTGTACATACCCATATCTGCAAATGGAGATGGCATATTTGGAAATACTAATTAATGCCAAATCTTCTAAAAATTTTGCATCATAAAGCAAAATACAGACATTAGGTACCTACAAATATACTCGCCAACTTTCGATGAAGTCTGGTAAATTTTTAAATAATAATCACAAAATATTATGAATATGAAGTATAACTTTGGCAAACAACAAAAAAGGTCGAAATCTTTTTTAAAAAGATTACATTATTGCTGTTACAGCAATCGTTTATTATTACACAATTAGTTACTATTAATACGATTAAATTAGTGCAGATTATTTAAAAGTTTATATGGGATATTAATTTACAACTTTAACCATTGTATTACAACATGCATAATCATATTAGTCTGTTTTACGGATAAATATTAAATTAAATTAGTTAACTTATTATACGGAAATAAAGATTTTACTAAAGTGAAAAATATTCTTTTGTGTTGGTACATGTTGAACGGCTATTATCTATTATTTTTCACTTTTTCTTTTAAAATTAATATGATTTTACTTTTTTCTAGATACTCAGTCAATAGTTTAGATGGACAATATTTATTATGTATATTTTTCAGCCAAATTGTGCTGTGATTGAAATTTCAAAGACAAAGTACAATTTAACATGTAAATGCCTAACTATCTTGATGATTCATATAAGGTCAGGTTTTAGTTTTTGACAAATTAATGAAAACAAAATACACGAAAAGATAAATAAATAATTTGTAAATAACTGATGAAGAACATGGCAGACATCAGATTCGCCGTTAAATATTTCAAGTGCATTGAACATTTAAACCATAAACCAAAAAAAAACAAGATCAGTAAAAACATGAGGTAGGTACCTAGGGATGCTTAATTATTATATCAAACACACAGCACACGCCAAAAAAGAGAAATACACGTAGATATATTAGCAGCAGCAGCTGGATCGTGTAGTATTTAGAGATCAGGAAACTTTCCTAATATACAACGTTTAACACTAGCTAGCCGCATATTTAATATACTATAGATTAATGTGAGTAAAAATGTCATTCTGACATCAACTCGATTTACTACGTCTACATTATCTCATCTCCACACCTCAGTGCGTTTATAGATGCTGTTCGTTCGTTCGTTCGTTCGTTCTATAAGTTGTCGCACTTTAGCTCCTCTATATTCTTAAATCAATGCACTTCTTTATATTAGAACGATCAATTAATTCATCTCTGATCAATACCCAACATGAATTTACCTATCAGATGATTTCTTCTTCACTTTCGACTCATGGAAATTTACCTGTAACACATTTTCAGGTTATAGTGAGGACCTTCACCAAATCAACGAGTAATGGTTTCTCAGTATCCGACAACTATAATATGAATATCAACTTAAATAATTTTGAAGCTGAACAAAAGTGTTTGTATAATATTCTACCTATGTACCTACATATATAGGTGCATTATCAAACTAATAGTCCAGCAAACTGTTATTCATGACTACATTTTAATAGGCAATTCCAAATTCTAATAAATTATTCAGGCCATTCATCACTGTAATGGTTATTGATATAATATGTTATTTTAAAATTTAAATTTCCATGTTGTCTATTATAAGGCTTGTCATTTTGCATTAGTTTTTTTCGTATACAGAATGTTAAGTGTAGGAAGGTATATCTAATGTGATTATTTATATACCTAATATGTATGTATTATAACAAAAACCTGCTAAACTTGATTATAAATATATACCAGTAAGACTTCCGTTTCTTTAACTTTTACTATGTTGTAATACGCTGCTAGTATGATATACATAGAATAAGTCATTATGTGATTTAAGACCTCCAATCTTAAACTTATTGTAATTTATTATAAAAAAGTAAGAATAATGAAGACAGCTTAGCAAAACTTTAATATTAGACATCAGTATCCATGTTTACAAGAACTACTATTGGAAAATTTATGACCAGTATCTGTGTGTTTACATATGTTGTGGGATTTCTTTTTTTTAGTATTCTACACATATTTTCATAGGTGTATATAGAAAAGAAAAGAGAATAGGACATACTCAGATACCTACGTTCTACTAAATAATGTCTGTACTAGGACCTGGGTAGGTCCTGACATCTGACTATTAAACAAAATGTAACATTATAGAACGAACAAAGCAGCTGATTTAGAGTAAATTATAAACTTATTTCGGTATGATTAAGGCACTATGCTCTTTTTTAATAAAACCAGGAGGATTAGACTGATATCTTTCAGAAAAACATCAAATAGTAGGTAGGTATCTCTACTCAAATGGAAAACAATAAAAATGTAAAACTATAAATACACTTATTAGAAATAGAAATCTAGTTAGTGGAAGTTTACTTATATTCTTTTACCATAATTCTACAAAACAAAGTAGCTATCAACCGTTTAAAAGATCCACCAAAAAGATATTTAACATGTGTAGGTAATGGCTAATGATTTCTATGACTGCTTCTATCAAAATTCAATCAGATACATAATTAAATCATCTGTAAATTTTCGCTCAGTGATACATCTAGGTATGTCTGTGATAGACACACGTGAAATCAACAACATTCGTTCTAATTTAATGATTCAATGGAGCATTTGAAAAAGATAAATTCACAAACAAAGAGTTGAAGTTTTACAAATGGACAAAAATAATAGAAATTGTAAACAATTGGACTACCTATAGGTATATATGAGACAAAATAGAATGAACATCTCATGTAGTCATTCGTAAAACTAAATTTTTATTCCAACATTTTAAAATCAATAGAACCTGTTTTATGAGCCCAAGCAACTACTAAATAAATAGGAAAAATCAGTCATGTCAGAAAAATTTACTTATCTTTCATTCAGATTTATTTAGTCAAGTATAATACCTATTATTATCCAATAACAATATTTCAACTTTTGAAACTGACAATAATGTTCATTAATGATTATGTACTTACAATAAAATGATGAAACGTGTGGAAAACTCTGATAAAAACCCCGTGATATAAATAATCTCAAATAGTTATCTAATCCAGTAGTAATTTCACTATGAATTTTCGTATTGTACAATATTTACCTTTGCATTATCTTATTGCTAAAACAGGAACATAAAACCAGGAGGCTTACAGCAAATGTTTGCCAGGCAATACCTACGTAATATGTTATAGACATTTATGGTAGTATGTATGTATGCTAGAAGGCTCTAATACAAATCTCCATGTTAGGTAACAACGCAGTTAGTAGGTATGGATATAGAAATATAATAGAAAAGTGCTAATATCCTCCTATTTATCAGAGATTCCCCTTGTGGTTTCAAATTCTCTGTTATGGCGACTCGATATTCACCATCCGCCTATAACATCGCTATAGGGTACCTATTTCGAAATAATATTATGTATTTAATAAAAACAAACTTTAGAGTACCTATATGGACTATACCATAACCGTGTTTTGTTTTACAAGTACATAGAAACTTTTCTTACCTTTTTGTCCCTATTATCTTTTGGTTAACACAGATTGTGTTTATTGACGAAGTGGGTTGCTGTTTATATCATAAGATATTGATCCATCAAACATCAAAATAATATATCTAAATTTAGTCAGTGTAGTATGTTAAGACTCAGAAGACTAAATACTCAATTAGATATGTGGAAACTAAAAAAATAATTACATACTTAGGTGGTGTAACACATAAATATAAACTGAAACAAACTAATAAGATTACTATGGTAAAAATGGTAAAAAGTTCAATGTTAATTAATAAATAAGTGTCAGCAAAATATTTAAAAAACCTAGATTGACATGTTTAGTTGGTTGGTTTATGTTTTTTAGCCTATAGTAGCCAAAACATATTTTGTTTTTGACAGCAATTTCTATGATTAAACTGGAACATGATACATATAGTTAATTATTAGATTGGGACACATTTTAGCTAATTATACCATAGAGCTTTCACAGTTTATTATTTTAATTACGACGATAGAATCAATTTCATATTATTATAATTAGGTATAAAAGAACGCACAATAAATGACATTAAAAAAACAGCTGATAGAAAAGTATAATTTCAAAATTAGTCTAATTTAGCAAATAGGTAGATACCATTAATTGATAATTATGTACTCTTCTATTCTTATAATTACTCTTAATTGCGTATTTGTTTTGATAGTTGTAGTTTCATTTTTCATCTCTGTTTAGAATAAAAAACAAAAACCAAAATTAATTATTTCAAGTAAAATTGGTAGGTATCTGATTTCAACTAATTTAAAAAGGAATATATGTAAAATTTATCTTTAAAAAATAAGCAGAAATAAGATACTTAATGCAGTAAAAAATATACAGTTTACTGCGTCCTCCAGGCATATCCTTTCATGATAAGGACCTGCTAGCACAACATATTGTGTTCATTTTATTTAAAAAAAATTGTTTAGCAAATAAATGCCTATGCACCTTACTACTTCTCTGTACTTATGTTTGAATATTGTTTAAAGTTTGAAACAAATAAGATAAAAAAATAATATTATTCTTTTTTAATCAAAAATTGTATGAATTGTAAAGAATATACCTAGAAGTAAAAATCATTTGTGGCTGAAAAAACAATAATGTTAACAAGCTATTTTTCCATTCACTGACCGTTATTTTCTATTGAACTGTGTCCATTTTGATGTACATATGTATGTTATCCCAAAAGTTGAACATATTAGGTTGTTCTCTGTTTAAAACATTGAAGTACATAAACAAAAGCACCTAATGGGCTATTGTTTTTGATTAGGAATGTTTAATAGCTCCTCAGCTTAAGCAATTTGCGTCAGAATCTTTAATCATTTTTATAAATAGTACCCCTATGACCATTTAATGGGTCTGATTGAGTATATTTTATTGATCACAAAACCCGACTTCTAAGTAAAAAAGCAGAAAGCAAAATAATTCAAAAGTCCCTGTCGATAAAAATAGCTAATACAAAAGTTTTGGCTTTTTTAAAAAAAAGAAAGATAATCAAGCTTAAGAATAGCCAAACTGAAGTCTCGAAAATTTAGTGAAAAGCTTTGTATTATTGAAAACTTTTTTTGGTTACTTACATAACAAAATAATAATTGCTCTACATCTTTTAAAATCAACATTATTGATAAAATATAGCTCCAATGGACCGTCGATTTCTATCCTTGGCATATTTTCTTTTAAAATTAACATTCCCTACCAATAAAAATTAAGGACCGGCCGTAACTTGGCCATTTACCTACAGCTTCACTTATAATTTGGTTTGACTATGGAATCACTTCAAATATTTTAAGTACCATCGACATTTTTAATGTTTAAATCTTCTCTAATAAAAATTTAGGATATTCACTACATGGATGGGTTCCAATTTGGTACATAGTTTACCTTAGAATGTTTAAGATAATTTATTTTTTAGAAAGGAGGCCAAAAACTAAATTTTATCCGATTGACTTCAAATGGTGTGTAGAGAAAATAGAAACTTAGTTAATACAAATCTCAAAATAAAAAAAGATCATCGATCAGAATATCGATTAGTCCAAAATCACAATGGTTCTAAAATCCAAGCAAAACATCCTATTCATTTGGCTTCAAAAATATAAGTTATAAACATCGATGTTGATGGGCGAGCTCGTAGTCCAACAATCAGTAAGTCTGCATGATAATCAGAAGGTCCGGGGTTCGAAACTAGTATACAGATGGATGTTCCTGATATTATTGCTGTTAGCATCCTATCTTGATCAAATTTGATATTTTAGAATTAGAAAGGTATAACTTAGAAAAACATCGACAACAAAACAATAAAATAATGAATATATGTATAAAGTATTGAATTTAAAAGTATGTATGAAAACTACTTATGTATCCAACTACTTTTATAAATCATTTTAACTACGTCAGTGTCAAAACTACTTTCCCCACTTGACATCAATGATACTCAATCAGAAATATACCTCCAATATTTATTTATGAACCCATCTATTAAAATTTTTAGTTACATTAGGCTGTGACACCCCACTGATCTTCCAAAGCACTTCATCTAGTCTAGACAGAGGCGTATTTGAATCACCAAAATGGCCGGACAAATATCCACAAGACGTCAGATGCACCTACAAGTTTATAGCGCGGCCAAATCAAAAAGTGCTAATTAAATTTGATCATTTTAACGTGGAAGGCTTGTCAAAAAAGTAAGTGGATTCATTAGCTTTATTTTATGCATATTATATATCAATAGTAATTAATATAGATCGGAATTTTTTTAAATCTTAATATTGGGAGGTCTTTGCTATTATAAAGAGGGAGGAGATGTCAGGAACAAAGACATACTTCCATCAATCGATTTGGTACAAATGTAGTCAATTCTACTTAGCTATGTTATGCTAAAAAAAGATTTGTTCAATAATTATATGCATGATCAATAATAGTATGGCTGATTTCATTGATTTTCTATAAATTATTTTTTTATGTGAAGCATATATCATTTAGTGATTTTGGTTCTGAAAAGTGGACCTCGATTCCAAAGCTATTAAATTATCATTTTATCGAACGTTTGGAATCGAGGTCCACTTTTTAGGACCAGACTTTGAATAAATATCAAAATCACTAAATGATCTAGCTTCAGGTAAAAAAAAGTTTAAAATATTAAGTGCTGAAACGAACTTGACTACATTTTAAAATAAATTGTCATTATCTAGCTTTATATAAACAATATCAGACTCAGAGGGGAGGTATATTATGACATTTTCATAAAAAGTTCTTCATACAATATGTATCTTCATTTATAATCACTTGTTAGTTTTCCTTTAATACCTAAAATTTATTTTAATAAATTCTAAATAACTAACAAGATATTTTATTAAAATGGGGTGCTGGTATGAGCACTATGTTGCTAAAAATTTAATTATTTGAACTATTTTATTTGATACTAGGATAACTACGAAATTTGTTTGTTTGATGATTAAGAATTGTGTCTACGAACTAAATAACAGAAATTCTTGTGTCGCAATCTATACCTACTATTACAATTGACAAAATGTTTGTAATATTGATTTATAAATCTCTATATCAAATATGCTTTTAGTAAATTAAAGTTATTTTTAAATTAATATAGATTTGACACAGTGAAACGGGAAAAGCCATACATAATTTCTTTTCATTTGGTTTCTGATAAAGCTAAATAAACCAGTTAGTTAATTATTGGACTATATTTCGCTTCTGGTGTAATATAGGTTGGCTGCTTTTTTTAAAAGAAAAAATAGTATTGATCATTTTTTAATTCTTAAACTAAAAATATACTTGTTGAATTGTAAGTTGACTTTCTGTAACAATATTAGAAATGTAGCTACCTACGTGTAGTTTTATGAAAAATACACAAGAAACATATCAAGATACATTAATGAAAAAAAACTAGATGAAGGCATTTTTTTATTCAACTGTCATAAGAGTAAGAAAACTTTTCCTAACACTACCAGTCAAAACACGACAGAGGTAAGGTACCTTATACTTTCTGCATGCATGTTGTAAACATTTTAGTTTTCGAATATTACTTACTGTATAGGTAGTAGTTATCTCAACAAACCTGGTTGTGATTTATGTATACTTCAACATTAAAAAAAAAAAAAATATGTCAGAATTGTCACAAGTATAAATTCAAGAATAAAGTTTGAAATCATTTTCATATTAGAAATGATAAAATAAAATCAACAATTTATTCGAATATTAGATATTATATTCCAATTTTAGGTGTAAATTTATCCAATTTAAAAATTATGTCTTACATCGTTGCTACATGCAAGTAAATCTAAATCTTTTGATTTTAATACATATCTACATATATCAATATATGAAGAAAAAAACACTCTTTCTAAATACGCTTTAAAAGCATTCTCTCAATTAATCAGTTTAAGTATATTATACCTTTGATATCAGTATGACATAATCTATCAATTGTCCTAACATTTCTAGCTTAAAAGAACAACTTATTTACTTTTTGTGAATTAATCTTTAGTGCATATTTTACCGTTGTCAAGTGCTTTAATGCACATTTGCACAAAAAATAACAATGGACTAAATACATATTAAATGTTAGTCGCTAGTCAAAGAAAGAATAACATTAAATGAATATGTAAAAGCCAATTTATTTAGAAATAGTTTTTTTTACTATGGAAAGTGTTTTATACAACATTTATCGCTTTCATTGACAATTTAATTATATAAATGCATACCTTTTGTATTTTTAGTTGCAAAAAGGATTTTCTTGATGTTTACATCCAACTTAGAACCATTTCTGAGGATCGTATGACCTCAACCCTATTGGGCAGATTTTGTGGCCACACAATAGCAAACATTCCCAAAACGCTGGTGAGCTGGAATCGAAGCATAGTGCTGGACTTCTTTTCAGACAAAAACACACAAAAGTCCTATAATCAAGATGACCATATGGGAAAATTGGGCTTTCGAGGCACCTACCAATTCATTGATAGTAGTAAGTTTAGTTAATCAATTTTTTCTAATTCAATAAAATATTACTATTTATAGTGAAGCAGAATAAAATTGAACGATAATCAGATATTCAGATTCATCTACCCATAGAGAAATAAATATACAGAAATCCGACTCTAGCTGGAGTTATATACAGTTTTATACTACTATGAATTGTCCTCAATAGAAAAAGTAATACATACTTATATCTATCAATAGTGTGTTCTGCCGAATCATTTATTAGGCAGGTTCAATTCTATGGCATCCACTTTCTCCATCCTTCACGGTTTGCTGTCCGGTCCTTCAATTCTCTATAGGTGTTTGGTTTGAATTCTTCTAACATACCTTGGTTTTCCTTTTCCACGTTTCTGTAGAAATCAACCTTACAGAATTGCTTTGACTATTCCTTCTCCACGTATTATACATATGTCCAATCCAATTCTTTTTTCTTCTGATTATTGTTTCCAACAGGTTGCGTTTTCTTTGATCTGTTGGAGTACTTCTTGATTTGTCTTCATGTCTTTCAATTTTAGTTTTTAGTCGAAATGTTTTTGTTAGTAATTCTCTTCTTCTTAGAAATGCCGTTTTGGCCATTGCAATCCTTGCGCTGATTTCGTTACTGCACTTTACATTCGATGTTATAATTGCTCCAAGGTATTTGAAGGTTGTGACTTGTTCAACCTGTTGATTGTTAAGTGAATGTTCATTTGATCTTGCCCATTTCTTGAAACCCTCATTACCTTTGTCTTCTTCATGTTAAAATCCTTTGCTTTTCTATTTAAGCTGTCTATAAGGTTTTGTAGTCCTTCTTCTGAGTTTGCTATCATTGCTTGATCGTCTGCGAATCGCACTTTTTTAGTTATTTCTCCTCTTATCGTTACTCCATCTTGTATGTGGTCAATTGCTTCTATCACCATACGTGCTGTGTATATCGAGAATAACAGCGGTGATAGTAGGCATCCCTGTCTTACTCCTTGTCAAATTGTTGCTGGTTTTGTTTCTTCATTGTCTATTCTTACTGTTGGAATTCTTTTGAAGATAGTTTGCTTCCAGGATTGTGTTCTTTATAAACAATATATGCATTAAAAACAGCCATGTCAATCATGTCAAAGAACAAATGGAGGTAATATTTGAACCTGGATTGGTGGTCAATTTTGTAGCATTCTTTGAGTTGGTCAACACCACCCATATAATATGCATTGTACAGTCAAACCATAGCTGGCAGATTCACCTCCTCACACTCCCTGGTTCCTTTTTGCTTTCATCTTCTGGTTGTTTGTTCATGGGGATTTATGAAATTGGAGATGAGTGTCACAACACACTTGTCCTTCCATTGACATGTTATTTTACCAGAATAATGGATATTGACATTTATATCACCAGCCTTTGTATCACGATCTTGTTTCAGTGGTGGAAGATGCTTTTGGTTTGTTCTTACTGTTACTACAGAACATATTTGGTGATCATGGAGCTTATGCATCAGCACTGGAGATGAAAAGTAATTGTTGAATGCAATAATTATTCCAGTGTTAGCTATTTTAGTAGTCAACTGAAGCACTACAGATTCTCCAAGGCCAACATTTTAATTTCCATTTTTCTTCCCTGTGTATACATCAAATTCGTATACATAGCCTGATTGTACACATGCTCTAACCCATAACTTGAATCCCCAATGAATCAGTTTATTTTTCATGTACTGTTTCATAATGTTATGGCCCTTGAATGTGACCATATGTTCATCAATAGATGGCCCCTTTGTGAATGGGCACTATGAAAAGAATCATTGAAATGGTTTACCAATGGTCGAACTTTGTATGCTCTATCCTCACCCAAATTCTCATGCACATTGTCTATGAAGTGAAGCATTCTCTTGACTAATTCAAATTGATCCCT
>JAUYWI010103172.1:0-11388 GCA_034780595.1 Parotoplana pacifica | reverse complement strand
ACTTATTGATTGATTAATATAAAATAATTGTTTTTAAATTAAAAAATTCTAATTCATTTTGCTCACTAGTGTATATTGTGTCAATTCTGAATATTTGCAGTGATTTCCGAAAATAATAGGCAACTGAAGAACATATTATGTATAATTTGGGAAAGAATGCACCGACAACTCTCAGACATAAAACTGAAACTTTACAATATTAGAACAGTTCCTACAAAAGCACTTTCACTATTTGTTGTTCATTAATATTTTGTTGAACTAAAATTGAATGAAAACACTTAGAAGACAATGCACGAAGATAAGCATGTTTAAATAACTTAAAATTTGAGTTGGTTTACTAAACAGACAAATGTATGACTATTCCTCATATAATAAGTCTGTTTTATAAAAATAAATCAAACAAATAGTAAACTTCAAGCCTACAAGCAAATTATATTCATATACCTAATGGTTCTTTAGAATAGAATTAGTTTAAAGAACCTGCCTACCAACGAAGAATATTTCTATTTCTATGGAGTTAAAGTAGCTAAATCTGTTTTATCTAAATAAATTTATCCATATAGATTAAATATCTAAATGTTTCTTTCGCATTTTTGGGGACACCCTGCATAAACGTCGTTTTAAGTGAAGACAGTAACTAATTATACGCTATACATATCACTAATTTTAGAGAATTCTAACACTTGACCTTCAAACCGAGCCGCTTGAAACCACGAAACATCCAATTTAAATTTGTTAATAGCTATGAAATGTCATCCATTTATTTATATGCATTTCTTTCGGAATTCCAACATTTCTTCTTAGTAGACTAGACATTTTCTTTCAAAATAAAAAATTAGAATCGAATTTTCATTTTTTGTCAAATAACATCTTTCACCCCATTCGAGAAGAATGAAAAACAAGACAGGCATACTATCAAAAAATATATTGTACCTATATTAAAAAGATCAAAACCAAATAAAAACATTTAAAGTGAAAATACAACAGTATCTGATGACAAGCCAGTTGGACATTTATCACAAACAAAAATATGTAGACCGGCATCAGCAACAGTGGCATAACTGGACAACTTGACTCCTGCTTGAGTAAGATGGGCAAACACGTCACTCGGTTGTTGAGACTTGGAAACCAAAACAGCAGTGCCGCTATCCAAACTTATGGGATTGGACAAAGTCTTACCACCATAGCCAGTAAGAACAGGTTTGTCACCACAAACTGTGCCTATAAAGTAAAACACGTCACCTTCGGAAGAATCACTGACTAGAGAAATAGCTGAAGAACCGTCGTCAGTAATTTTCACTTCAGTCACGAATCCATTTCCCTTGGCAATTGGCAAACCATTTATAAGATTGAGGTTACCTTTCGATGCTGTGAAGAAACCAGCTGCGACAGCCGCTTCGATGTAACTGGCATTCTTGAATTGTTTGCCAGCAGCAGTTACATGGACCTTTTTGGCATCGGGCTTCACACAATACAGCAGTCCCCCCAGTTTGGTTGATAAAGCAACCCATGGCTGTGTTTCTTTAGCAAGCGCTTCAGAAAGTGCACGGCCATTGATAGCACCAAACAAACTGCGACCCAGCGAAAGTTCAACGAATTGATTAGCGATTTCCACGGCAACTCGTTCTTGGGCTTCAACTGTGCTAGCACCCAAATGAGGAGTACTTACAACCAAGGCATGATTGACCAAATCAGTGCAGGTCGGTGGCTCCTGTTCAAAGACGTCCAGTGCAGCACCTCCACATTGACCGGACTCAAGGGCAGCCAAAAGGTCAACTTCACTGACAATGCCACCACGAGCACAATTGACAATACGTACACCACGTTTGCATTTGGCGAATGATTCAGCAGATATGAGATTCCGTGTCTGTGGTATCAGTGGTGTATGTACCGTGATATAATCGGCGCGTGGCCACAACTGCTCAAGAGGCAACCATTCAACTCCCCAACTAGCGGCTACTTCGGGAGTTGTGATTGGATCATAGCCAATGACAGTCATTTCAAACGAGGCCATGCGACTCGACACCTCCTTACCGATACGCCCCAGACCAACAATGGCTAGGGTTTTGCCAGCCAGTTCGGCACCCATAAATTTGCTGCGTTCCCATTTTCCAGCACGCATTGAGATGGTAGCCTGGGGAATACGGCGACTCAAACTGCAGATCATGGAGCAGGTGAGCTCGGCAGCAGACAGAGAGTTGCCAGTGGGCGTGTTCATTACCAGGACTCCGCGCTGTGTTGCAGAATCACAATCGATGTTGTCGACACCGGTTCCTGCACGACCAATCACCTTCAATCGTGAGCCGGCCTCCAGAACCTCGGAAGTAACTTTGGTAGCTGAACGCACAATCAGTCCATCATAGTCTTTTATTTGAGTCAACAAATCTGCTTTCGGCATTTTTGGTTTGAGATCAGCCTGAATATTGTTTGCTTGAAGAATTTCCACACATTTGGGTGATATATCATCACTAATCAGAACTTTTTTCAATTGAAAAGACATTTTAATTCAGTGAACAAGTCAAATATGGTTGACAATAGCACAAAACGTAAGCAATTGTAATTGAGAGACGATAGGTACGTGTTAAGACAAGCTTTATATATGCGGATCGAATTGAACCTTGATTGGTATGTTTCACTATAAAACTATCAAAGTAAACGCCATGCAGTAAACTATGAGCCATTTATGCCAATCTACACTTCTGACTGAACAATGACAGAAAAATTTCCATGTTGCACACATTGGCTGGGTGAGTAAGCTTAACTGCAGCTAGTAATACCATCGACGGTCAATAGTTTACAGACTGTGTCTAGTCCATACTTCTACTTGTAGCAGCACAAATACACTTCTATTCTATGCTAAATATACACACTAGGCACCGAAATCTAAGTAAGTTATACTGCAATTGAACTAAATCCAAACTAACCTGTCTGATTAATGAACAAGTTAATGGAAATATTATTATAGTGGACAATTCTTAGATCTGAGTTAGCTAGTGAATAAAGTTCAAATAAAATCGGTACGATTCGTCATATAGAATATTTCCAAAATATAAATTATAAGTTAAAATGTTAAAGCAGTCAATTAAAATTTATATGTAAAACAATTACATACCTACTATTTTGCTATTTTTAAAATGTGTATCTTATAAATTAGTCTACAATATAGGCAGGCAATGTAAAACTAGACGGCTGGTTGTTTTACAATGTAAAACTGATTCATTTGACCTAAGAGTTGCAAAAATGTGATGCTTGAAATCCCCAATACCCAGGTCTAAATTGTATACTGTCAGTTACGGCCCAAACCCTCTGAAAAATCTACGACAGGCCTGTGATTGAGTTATAAAAAAGAGGAAAATAAAATTTGAGGGTTAAAACGTGCAGTCACCCCCGGACCTTGCACATGCGTAAACATTTTTTGAGGTTATTATTAGAGCTATATAATTCAGCATAATTATTATTACTATACAGGCAATATGTAGGGAGATACTAACATTTAATTATGCACATTGTTTTGCAATATACAAAAAATAAGCCATAAGTATGAACCACTGAGTGTCGTAAAACAATTGTCAACAAACAGACTGCTGGTAAAGTTTTGACATGTGTATTAACACTATTAGTGCTTCTTCTTTAATTTCTCGGCAGTAATAGGGGCAAGTTTCTTTTGTCGATGGAGATGCACCTCGCGGGCTTTTTTGATTTTCTGTTCTAAAGCCTTTCGATGAGCTCTTTTCGTCGCCAATGATGAGTAGGTATAGGCAGCACTCTGGTTGAGTTCGCCTTGATATAAAATTTAATTCGCTCAAAGCACGAAATTTTTACCATTTACAATGAAGAATTCCATGAACATTAGTACAGATGACTGTGGGTTAGTGGTAATGAGGGATAGCTATTTCGACCTTATTAGCCATACCCAAACTTGTCAATGCAAAGCACAATTTTGAGAACACTTCTAAATGTAGAGAAAAAGACAATTTTATTATTAATCAGACTAGTACTATCATGAAAAACTAGAGGTTAGCAGAGCCTAACACAGAAATCGATTTTCTATCCAGACACCACTGTTTAGAAAGATTTCTGAACGAGTTCTAACCCGTTTATGGTTAGGATCCCACTTCAAACAGATTGCAAACTTTTGATTTTTCAACACTCTCAGAGGAGTCGGCGCACATCAGGGGTCTGCATTCTCACCACTTTTATTTGCACTAATTGTGGAGGGAAAGATTGACCTTTGTGGAATATGTGGCCATGAGTAATGAGCAACTCATTGCGGTGCAGAGTGTGAAAAGTGGATCCACGGTAGATGCTCTAGAAAGAAGAGAGTCACTATCTCAAGAGCAAGAAATGTATGCAAGGTAATGAGTCTGATAGAAATGTTACAGAGAATGTGCAGAGAGCAGATGAGGTGTTAAAAGACCTCGATAAAGTGAAGGAATTTTGTTACTTGGGAGAATTGGCAGTAACAAAGAAGAGAGTGAGATTTGGCTGGCAAAGGTTTAGGCATCTAGAATCAGTGTTGTGCGGCTATAGACTAACTCTAACAGAGGGACAAATATATAGCGCATGTGTTTATGCGGCAGAGACATGGGTAGTAAGATCAATAGAAGAAAATACCCTACGAAGAGCAGAAAAGCAGTGGTTAGAAAGAAATGTGGAGTTAAGCAGCGGGAAAAGATGAATTCAGAATTGTTGATGGACTGTGAGAGTCCATTGTAGAAGTAGTGAGACGGAGCTGTCTAAGATGGTGTGGTCATGTCCTGAGAAAGGAAGATAATAGTGGGGTAAAAAGGGCGTGGAATGGAAGGGACGAAGGAAAGACGGCCCCCAAAGTTGACCTGTAAAAGAATGGAAGTGAGAGGTTGGATTGAAGCTTGGGGATCATAAAGATAGAATTTCGCTGGAAAATCGGTGTGGCCAGTTGGAAAGAATGAGGGTCGGCGACTCCTTGTAAGAGGGAAATAAACCGACCGCTTTAAAATAAATGATGATAATAAAGATGAAAACAGAGAAAATTGACTTTAAAGGTTCAAATGTCTAAAATGAAATCGATATCAGTTGTTGAAATTATAATAATCAATTTAGCTCACTAATTTTAGAGATTGATAATATAAAAAATAATTCCTATTTGAATCGAATGAGTTGTGAAACAGTGAATAATGAAAACAACAACAGTTAGTACTCACACGTCATCTACTTTGAGATCACGAAGTATCTGACAGAAATCGACATTCCAAACGGCCTGATCATCCCAGACTTTGGATGCCAGTAGAATGGCACAGAGCAGAATTCGCTTCCAATTTCCGGGCTGAATTTCCACTTCTGCTGATGTCTGGAATCGCTCCAGATACACCTGAGGTGACCCAAAATAAAAGAAAAGGCGCTATGCAATTAACCATGGATCCTATTATATTGGTACTTTTCAAAATTTCAGTAAAATAATTATTTCATACATACTACTAACAGCAGTTAATAGAGTAATATAATCTATAAAAAGATTTCATTATTAATTTCGATTAGCGCTTTTCCAGCACCTATTGATAAAGTGACAATAGTTAATGAGTACAACAACCATCCATTTTCTTGCAACTTCCTATCTACAACCACCCAGTGATCTACGAGGGAGACCTAACAGTAAACACGAAAACTGGAGACACAAGCCCTAATAGAGAATCTCTGAGAACCGTACACTCCTATTATGACAACAAACAACCAGGTACATTCTACTCAGCTAACTGGAACTCCTGACCTTGCTTTCACTAGTACAGATGGAACGTCAACGGAAGCAATACCATCCAGAACTATCCTCCACAGGTTCCCAAACGCACAGCACCGACCATCAAACATAACTCACCTAGTCTTTATTACACCAACTCCGACTTATAAATGGCTACGTTGGAACTTCAAAAAGGCTAACTGGAAAGATTTCACGAAAGACACCGAATACCTCAACATACAACTTCCCCCAACTGACCAAAGATAACATAATTACATTGATCACTGATTTCAGCAACATGATCATTAAATTCGCAAAGAAAAGATCCCTACAGGCCACAGGAAAACATATGTTCCTGGCTGCGAAGAGCAAAGAACCAGAGAACAGCAAACATCACACGAGAGGCTCAATCAGATGCTAAAGAGCTAATCGCACACTTAGACACTACAAGACGAGAAAGGTGGAATCGATTTCCCACACTTTAACCGCACTGCATGGAGATCGTTCAACAGACTAGCTGGAAACAAAAAAAGCAAACACCATGACAAGGACTTCGCCAGACAAGTCAAGAACGAACTGAAAACCAAATAGAACAAAACTACAGTCAACCTCAACCTCAGCCAATCTGTGCAACCTGGGGAATTTGATGCAGCCCTGAGAATCTTAGGGCTGGCAAAGCCCCCCAGGAACAGACCAAATACATCCTGAATTCTTTATTCATCTCAGCAATAAAGGAATAGGGAATAAAGCAATAAAGAATTGTTCCCAATAATTACTTTCAGCATGCTTCGAACATCAAAAGAACCCAAAAATCTGGCGACACGCAAGTTATCGGCATCCTAAAACCCAATAAACATTTAGATAATCCAGTAAGATATAGACCTATTAGTCTCCTCTGTATCGGATACAAAATACAGAAAATCATTTACAACCGCTTACAACCAATCACTGAATCACAAGTTCCCCCGAACAAGCCGATTTCTGAAAAGGACAATCCACAAAAGACCACTAACTCACTGACAATATTGATGACGCTTTTGAAGAAGGTCTTAAGAGTGGTACCATATTTATCGATCTTTCAGCAGTATACGACACTGTCTGGCACAAAGGGTTAACTCTCAAACTTCAAAAACTCATTTCTAACAAATACATCGCCCACTGTCTGACAACTCTCATATCACAAAGAACCTTTACTTTATATCTTGGAGACAAAGGGCCCCAAAAAATCTGTGAAGAATGGTGTTCCACAAGGATCAGTACTAGCACCTCTCCTCTCAATATTTATACACATGAATTACCAAATACGACATCCAAAAAATACATCTATGCTGATGATATTGCACTTGTGGCATGTCACAAAAATTCTCCAGGGGACACACTTACAAATGACTTCACGATAGAATGGGAAAAACACCACCTTGTCCACTAACAAACAAACCACCTGGCCATCACCTTCATCTGCATTGCTGGACTGGTCATGGACGGTTGCTTGCCAAAGAACATGGTTCAAATGGGCCTCGCTACAGATCCTTCTTGTCCGTGCGAAGCACCGGAACTTTCCATATGATACCACCTCATTTACGTATGCCCCACTTTCAAACACCTGACGGGTCGGACCTCATCCAACTGAACGATGCAGTCATCAAACCAACCTCTCAAAATGTAGTACTTTTGCAGCTAGCTGTTACGTCATACACCAAACAAGAACAATAACAACACTTATAAATAAAAGCTCTTGCTTATAACAAAAATGGAAAAATTAATTTCTTTACATTATGGTAGCAATGAAATTATTCAAACCTCTGTTATCAATCGCGGTATTACGTATCGTTTTACTTAACCCACAACTTAGATTATTATAAGATTAGATTGTAACTCGTGAGGGCTCGATAAGTTTTAAATAAACTTCTTTTGTAACTGGACCATAACGGTGTCAGTTTTTGCAATCAGATTAGCAAATCGGTAAAGCAACTTTAATCCCTGGTTATTTTTAATGAAGAACTTTCATCAAAATTATATTAATCCGCGCCCAAAGGTTTGATAGCTTTACTAGATGAAAGGTAAGTCTTCAGTTGTACAATTATGATTTGTAAAGTCTGGTCACTCAATGTATTGATTTCTATGCATGGTATGAAAAGTTTATTTTTAATACAAGTACATACATGCGTGAAAAATAGTAGGTATTTTTCAATATCCACTCACTTTTCATGTCAAGGACAAATTATATTCTAAAAATTTAAAACAAAGGTTTTTTAAACTTCATTAATAATTTTTTAATAAATAGAAAATGATTATTATTAAATCACATTAACAATAAGTAACATAACAATGACACAAATCACAAATTAACAATAATGTTCTGGTAATTTTCAATTTTAATAACTTTTGATAGAGCATGTGGTTCATATTGAGCAACTGGATGTAAAGTTTTGGAACTATTCATCATATTCATATTGCAAGTTTGCTACTTGTCGTATTATCTACATGTCCGGTGTAACTATGTATGTATTAGGGTTTGGTTAATGTCGATATTCAGCCACTTTTTTAGGGAATTTAACTAGATAATGAACTCCCATCCGTTGTTTTGTCTAATAACCAACACCATTTGATTTATTTATTCTTTATGTCCTCATTACTCGATCCTCTTTCGCATTCGATGCATCCAGTTTGTGATCATAAGTTTCTAATTGACCACAATGGGAGAGTGTCACATTAAATGTGTTAATTCTATCGACTCTCCTCGCTTTTTTGACACTGTGTCACTGTCCACATGCCAGTTGTTTGGTTGAATTCAAAATCATTACATTTAATGGTTGCTAAATCAGCGCATCTCAGACGATCGAAATAACTAAGTACTGCAGCAGCTTTAAGATGAATAAATTCACCAGTATTCGGAGCGTCATTCAAAAATCGTTCAAACTTTTGCTTAGTAAATATATTGCACCTTTTACGGGTGTAACCGGCTTCATAAGATTTTAAAGCACAGTTATTCTAGGAAATTGTTGTACTTTAAGACCAAACAATATTTAGTAGTTGTGGTTCAACATCGAATATATAGACCAAATGGTACTGGCTGTAATTTTTTCCCTCTATTTTAAATGGTCGAAATATTGTAAAAAGTCTTGTTCAGTTGGAGGAGAATTAAAATTAGTGTAACTTTTCCTACAATTGGCTTATTCGATTTTATTGGCAACGCATCTTGCATTATTTGGTTTGATCATCTTTGCTTATTCGTGCTAAATTTTACAGTTAACTGCAGGAATTGATCGGATTTCAAACTTAAATGGATAAATAAGAGATCACCATAGTGAATCCCCAATTTCCATAGATGTAAACTTTAGAATTGTAGAGGGCATAGAAATAAATTACATTCACTCACTGGAAAAATACTTTTCCAATACTTGGATATCTATTAAAACTCTATCGCTGCGATTTCTCGTCTCAATGGATATCCTCATATTGAAAGGTAAAACTTTTCCAATTTCGTGAAAATAATAATTTCCTATGCTGAAAAATATCGGTATTAAAAAATTTGCATCGATTCACTTCAAATTGTCATAAATATTTTCTGAAAGTTTCAAATTATTTGGCTAATCGAAACCAATATTTCTAATAGTTTTAAATTTGATGCTACCCACCATTTCTCCTATAAATAGCATCAAAATTAAAAGTAACAAAACTGTTGGTTTCAATTACCCAAATCATTTGAAAATTTCAGAAAATGTTTATGGCATTTTTGGACATCTCTAGTGTACATTGAAGCAACTTTCTTCACAGATATTTGTTACAGCTCAGGAAAAATACTTTGAGTGACTTTACAAATCATAATAACTTCTCTGTGAACAAACACACAACATAGTTACCATAGTTACGATTGCACATTCAGGAGACAGTTGGGCCATGTGGAAGAGAGTTTTGATGAACCGATAGACGGTACGCTGATCGGGATCGCGAGTTGCGTAGTCGACTGGAACTGGTTCCCTCTAGAATAGAATATGAAGAATGGCTACTTGACGATCAGCACGGAAAAGGGCGACATGCACATTGTAACATTAATATGCACAACAACTGTAATACAACGAATCCTCGACTTCTAATATCCGCAAATGTTGTCATCTTCTGACAGGTTTTATATCCGCAATCTTTACCAATAAATAGTCAGGATTCAAAGTGCAAAAAAACAATAAGTGTATCGTCTCCATTGGTTTCCAATAGAAAATAAATGACTGAACAATCAACAGTTTTTTTACTCAACAAACAGAACAATTATAATTTGTATAAGTCCATATTTATGGATATTTTAAAAGTAACAATTTATGAAAACAATTTTTAATTTCTAAAAAAAATAAAAGACTTGTTTAGTCGAAGTCCGTGTAAACAATCGCCATTATAATGCTAGGCGGCTGATCTGTAAGCAGATTTAGATTGTGTCTAGCTATTATCTAGCTATTGGATAGCTTGCTGAATGCTCTCAGCCAATGAGCGTGTAGTATTTCTACTCGCATTAAGAAACTAAAACCAAACTCAGTGAAACCATTTTATGTTCAAAAAATTAATCAAATATACTTAAAACACCAATGAATATACATTCACGAACAACAGACAATTATTGGAATTAAAGCCATGCAAACATACGAGACTTTACTATAATAGTAGAAAGAGCATTTTTTCTCTTTTGTAGTTATAATCTTTACATTTTTTTCATAAGTCCAATATCATAAAACGTTGACTCCTTTGTAGATATTAATTAGATCGAAGGCTATTGCTTCTCTCATTTCCGCAGTCGGTAAGTAATAGTTGTTCTAGAAATTTACTTAAGATTACAGCTGTTATTTCGGTAATTATATATTTTTTAAATTGATAAAATAACTTCAGGAACAAAACTTCCTAAGATGAAATGCACTGTACTACATTCAAACTATGTGTACGGATATATCTTTGAAAAGGTGGCGAGTAATACCAAAATAATGTGTCGACAAACACTTAACATTAACACAAAACCCCTTTGCAAGGTTTCTTATCTATAATTATATTTATCAAGTGGTCTAGAGATCAGTTACATATTTAGCGTCTTGTCTACGAAATCAATTCACCTAATAATATAGCCAGGAACTTTGCACTTTAAGACAATGACAGTAGTTAGGTTGAACAGTGTCAAATGTATATAATCAAAAAATGACATTGTACAAGTTCTAAACTCATTTTTCATTTCGTAGTTGTTTTTTGTTATTTTTGCAAATATTTTGGCAAACTGAAAAGAAATAAAATTACCTGCAAAATATTAGGAAATCCTTCATACTGTTTGTTTACAAAATTTAATGAAGGATTTGGAAAATAAATCTTTCAAAACTGGACAATGAACGCTAAAAAACACTTTTCGATCATCATAGTCAGAAAGAGTCGTAAAAACCCTCTTGTAAAAAGTTCTGAAAACCACCCAAATGCGATCGCTCCTACGTTAATTTCCTATCACATAAAAATCGAATTTTCATGTCCGTCCAATTTTCTGATGTTGTTATAAGCATTTCAAAAACAAAATTCGCGCGAAATGAGTTTTTGTAAATAAATTGATGTCAAAATTATATTTATTTATTTATCTGTATATTACTACAGGGCCCTTGGCTAAGGATATGTCCCTACTGGAAGACATGGTCTTCATTACCAGTCGTACGGCC
>JAUYWI010103161.1:0-11388 GCA_034780595.1 Parotoplana pacifica | reverse complement strand
AATGTAAACATACCAAATTTAAGTCCTGACGATGTAAAAAGTTTTACGAAACTAGTCGCAATTTTATGAATAAACATACTTTCTTCTTTTTTATTTTTCTCATTAAATTACGTTTCTCTAAATTTAACTCTCTTATCTCTTTCACTAGTCAATAAACTCATTTTTGGACCCAATTTTACCTTATTTTCACTTCAATTTTTAAAATCTGAATTCTGGAACTATCCATAGAGATATTGATTTTAAATTTTCAGTAATGTCTTAGATGTTTAGGTAGTTTAAAATAATGTATTGATTCTATGGATGGCATTTTGTTTTGATATCAAGTGCGCGAACTTATTGAACGCCCCTTGTATTTAAAAATTGTAACAGTGACCATCAATAGAAAAATGAATATATGCATCATTCAAAAAGCACATTACGCTTTCTAAGTTTGTCATCGTGATTGAATGCAAACAATATTATGACTTTATCAAAATCAATGTGTGTCACAGTTTATGTGCATAGGGGCCAGTCCCATCATTCTCTCATATAATTATGGAGCCTCCTCAGCACGCTGAAACTGCGTTCACATTCTCAGCTCGTTACTGGCAATGTACAGCCGATTTTGAATAAAACATGTAAATTGGGATGCAGTACTTCAGGGCATTGTTTCAGAGACACGAGGAGTGTTGCAGGTCTCTTTTCAGCAGATGTAAGAGCATTTGAGTGTTTCCATCTCAGAAGTTCTGAAATTACTAATTCTGGATTTGGCAGATCATCATTGTAGATTTCTACCAACTCGGAGTGAATAGCAGCAGTCGAACAAAGAACTGACGGTACAATCGTTTGAAAAAACATAACCTTTTCGTTAAGACCTAAAATGGAATAAATGATTATATTAAGACTTTATAAAGAAAGGGGATAAATCAAGTAAGTTTACACATTTGCGAGTTATGGGATAAAATAATTGTGTAAATCACTAAAGTAGAAAAATGTGCAGATTGAAAAAAACGGTTGAATGAACAAGTGTATAGTGATACATATGACCTTACCACACATAGTAAATGTGTAATGTTTTCTATGTATCAGGGATTATGGATCACTTTACAATGTAGATAATTCTTAAATTATTGACATTCAGCATACAAAATAGACAGCGGCAGATTAACAGAGAGAAGAATAAAATTACCTACAGGTAAATCGTGGTTCCATGTGTTGTTGAATGATGTGGTCGAGATATTCAGTCCCAACATTGATGCAATAGTTATCTTCAGGACTTTCTGAAACAATCGAGTTCCTGTTAAAACAGACTTTCCAGTGGTTCTTCTTGGCATACTTTCTGAAATACCAGCAGTCCTAGCCATCTCAGCAGAATATTTGTAGGGTTCATGAAAGGGCTCATCCATGTTCTCTCCAACATGGACATCATTGATCTAAAAGGACAGTGGGATAGTAATAATAATAAAATTTTGGAGCAAGGTTGTGAAGACATTTAAAAACAAGGATTCTATGGTCCTCCTCAAGGCAGTCCAAAAGAGAATGGCTTCTGCAATGTGGCTTAAACTTCATAGATTAATTTCTAGTTTATTGGTTAGCTCCTCTGAAAGTTGCTATTCAAGGATTACAACACCAGATCCAGTCATTTTATTTGCATGTAGCCTTCAGTCACCAACAATGCTTCTTTGTGGTAACCATGATTTGCATGGACC
Source organism: Parotoplana pacifica (assembly GCA_034780595.1). Taxonomy (NCBI): domain Eukaryota; kingdom Metazoa; phylum Platyhelminthes; order Proseriata; family Otoplanidae; genus Parotoplana; species Parotoplana pacifica. Next base: position 9,700 of record JAUYWI010103161.1, on the reverse strand, counting down.
GATTTTTCTCTGCCTATTTCCATTGACTTAACTCTCATTTGTTACATAGGTTATGCCATTATGTGAATGGTCGTGTAAACAGCAATCCTTTCTTTTATCTTTCACAAAAAGGGCACATGGAATGCAGAACACACCACCTAATTGTTTCGAATATTTCAGCCAGGAAATTTGTTAAGCCATGTTGTTTTGAATTTTCAGAGATGGGTTTCAAGCAAAATGCGATGTAAATGCGTATTTGCTATCTGGCATCTAGTGACTGCATAGTAAACTATATGTGTGTTGATCTTAGAGCATTTCTAAGATATTCGAAATTTCCTTTTGTTGCATTTCTAAATCAATCACTTGACCAATATCAACCCAGACTTTCTCAATGCTAGTAGTCTCTTCTACAACAACACTTCCTGCTGTGCCATTATCTTTTTCTACAGCTTTACCGCTGTCTTTAACAGTCTCGACAGCTTCACCATTGTTCTCAACAGCTTCAGCATCACTACTGTCTTCAAGAGCTTCCACCCCAACTGCTTCAACCAGTTCACCATTGTTTTTAGCACCTTCTTCAGTAACTTTCGAGCATCCAGCTACACTATTATTACTAGAAGCTTCTACTTCACAGATATCTTTTGGAAGATCAGTTGTCTTTGGAATAACAAACCAATTTAATGGTTTTATTTTCTTGGCTTCCTAAGCCAAAAGGTCACTTTTGCGCTTTTTATTTCTTTCAGAAGATGGCATTGTACTTAAAGTTGATTAAACAGATTTTTGAATTAATCTAACAATAACCAGAATTATTTCATCATCATTTTAAAACTTATAGTACAGGCGCGGTTACAGAAATTTTAAAAAGGAGGCCCAAAATTTCAGATGGGCATAATTTTAAAAACGATCGTACCACTCAATATATATTTAAGGGTCATTGTTTGGCCACCTACATAGTTAAGAATTATTCTAAGTTACTGATGTTAGCTCTACACATTTCTATATCTGCTACGTTTCTAATTTTATAGATATTTTTTTATTCACATGTATATCTCATTTTGATATTTTTAAAAAACAAAAATGATATGAAATTAAGTCTAAATGGACTGCACCATTGGATAGAGAATTAAAAATTAGGTGTATGTAAAAAAATTAGCCAGGGGTTCTTAGGGGAAGGCAAAATGCAGAATTTTTGGAAAAATAGGTAACAGTTTTCTATTAAATTTAGGAAAAAACATTCATTTCTTTATTTTGTGTTATAACTTTCTTAAAAATGTGGTAGATGTTTTTGTTTTATATCTTATAATGACCGTTCATTTGTACCTACTAACATTTTTACACTAATAAAAACACTTATTTTTGTAATAGTTTGAATACGTATTTTAAACAATTTGCCAATGACAACTGGCCAGTGACCTTATTAAAACAAAATTTAATTAATTTTTAAACAAAAGTGAAAAATATTGTATGGACAAAGGGGCATTTCCAAGTACAAAAAGGGCTTGCTTAAAACCAACTGAGGTTTTAGTTTTAAGATCAACTTTGAAATCACTTAATGTATCGAATTAGTTTTTATCTAATTGAATTAGATAAACCACTAGCATCTGCAAAATCAAATTTTGGAGATATTTAGGAAGATGTGGGGCCGTAACTGGCAATACACAATTTGAACATGGGACTACTCTAAGGATCAAGCACTACACATTTGCAACATACCGTTAAATAAATCAGTTTTACCCACAGATTTCAATTATACTACTACTATACTAGGAGTATTATATAACGTCTTTGGTTTTACCACAGAGTAAAATATCTCTGTGAGTTTTACATTGTTAATCAATCGTCCCCGTCCATAGAGTAATTTTATTATGTGCTCACGTCTATGTAATTATCCTCTCTATGCAAAGTAACGTAGATTATTTTTAGAATGAAAAATATTACATTCAAGTGAATATGATATTTTCTAGAAATAATATGTCACTTATTCCTAGAACAGTACAGTCATAGATTATCATTGTCTTTTGAGTACTACCTATTTTGAATTACTTTTAGTTAGGTAGATAGCCTTCGTAAATGTTCTTTGAACGTGCAAACCATAGAACTTTATTAAAATATAATTCTATGGTGCCGACATTTTTTACTTTAACGAAAATTTATCGGTTTGTTTATAGGACTTTGAGTCAATTGATTGATACACATACGTATAGATATTGACTTTGAGTAATCTGTTGGTATCCTGAGTATAGCTTAAATTATTATTATAATTGATGAGATGGTGAAGTCAAAAGTAGAAAATGACGATACTTATAATTCTAATGAATCTGATCAAGCAAACGATAGGTTCCTACAACGTATGAGAAAGGATTTTATTAACGCATTTAAAATATTTTATTTTCTAAGTTATATTCTTGAACATTATTATTCTGAAATATCACTTAACTATATCACTCGTAGTTCAAGAACAGCAACTTTGTTACTGATTTTTTATATGTGGTACCTATTTAGGTTCTCCATGCAACAAACCGAAGAACGATCAGTACGTTGACTTTCGATATTGTTGTAATTGGATTACATTTAGTCTGTTCCACGATATGGACTCTTGTAAAGAAGCTACTTGTAGATGTAGTTGTTTTGACTCATCTAAAAGATATATTGAGCTTAGTGGTCGGAGTGGTACTCAGGGCTCTCCGTTTCGTGGTGGAGAGTTTCGCAACATAAAAGGGGTTCAAAACACCAAGACCATAGTCTTAGACTGGCTTGGCCCAATATTGGTAAATACTTTGGCATTTCTTGTTGCTAGAAAGACCCCATTTTGTTCCAGAAAGACATTTGAGCATGTTGATTCTCGAATTTGTCTTTGTCCACTTGGGCTCCAAATCTCATACCTTCATCAAAAGTGATGCTAAGGAAAGTAGGATTGACTTTTCAGTGAAGTTCAGTGTTACTAAATTTGAGACTGCAGTTGGCTTTCTATTTGATTTCTCTGGGGTCCAGAGTAGCGACCATGTAGTAAGTTTTTGCTGTGCTCACTTCAACTTTCTAGTTGTTGCTCCAGACAGCTATATGGTCCAACATTCTCTGAGTGTTTCTTCGGCAATCTTGGCAGTTCTCCCGCTGGCGATAGTAACTGTATCATCAGCGAAAAGAGATTTCACCAGATTTTCTTCCCAATTTTCAGCGATATAATTTATGAAGATCAACCACAAAAGTTGGACGATGGCAGATCCTTGTGGGAGACCTTCTTCATAATAACGGGCTTGCTACTGACTTTGCTAGTAGGTACTTGACTGCACTTCTCAATATCAATCATAGACTAATATTATAAAACTAAAAATTACATTTTCTCAATTTTTATGTTGACCTAATTTACAATTTATACAATAGAAATAAAAGTATTATGATTCTATGTTTCTGACATAGATGAACTCATAATATGGTTAATTTAGAAATGTGAAATGGTAGATGTCAATTCCTTTATTGAACCATATGGATTCTACAATACCACATAATTATGGTCAATTAGCTCAGAAATTTGATTTTCGCATTAATTATGCTCCAACAGATCTATTGCTAGCTAATGAAGATTTGCCTTTGCCTTTTCGAATTTGTTTAGGTTTTGCAGATTATTTTAAAGCTTTGGGGTTTCCGTCAATTATTTTAGAAAAGTACTTTAGTAAAATTTCTGAAACATATCATAGACGACGGTTAAAGATTTTATTTATACTATTATTTTTCTATATCTGGATCGAAATGTTACAATTGTTTATCACAAAGCCAGAAAATAAGTTGCTTTTAATTTCATATGGTGTTTTTCTATTTGTTTTAATAGCAGTTTTTGTGATAACTACACGTCACATGCCATTTCAACTTTTGCAGACTTTAGCTGTGCTATTCATAATTGCAAGCTGCGGAGCAACTCTATATGTCAGAGTGACAGTAGTCGCAGAACAACATTTTTTTGATTCACATGGGGCTTCAGTATCTATAATATTAATGCTATATTTGTTGATACCAATAAGTTTGAAGCTGTGTCTTGTTGTAACAATATTTTATACAATTATTTATAATGGAGCCACAACCTCCTATTACTACTTTTGTGAAGAATTAAAACGGCAGTCAAATGTGTGCAATAAATTTAGAATGGCAGAATCGCTTGAGGGAACGTATAAAGGGTCTAATTTTTGCATTGCCCAAATTTTATTTTATATTTGTATTCACCTTGTTGGTATTTATTGCCATATGTTTAATCGATTAAGACGCAGATCTTCCTTCTTGATGCTTGGCGAAAACATGAAAGCTGAAAATAAAATTATAGAAGCTACAGAAGCTCAAAGTAGTTGTATTGAATCGATCATGCCGTTACATGTAAAAGAGGGCTATATGGAAGAACGAAATCGTCTTCAGAATACTGATCAATTATGGGTTTATTCACGTCCATACAAAAACGTGAGTATTTTGTTTGGTGATATGGTTGGTTTTACTACGATGAGTTCCAACAAAACTGCTCAAGATATTGTGATTTTGTTGAACGACCTATTTTATCGATTTGACGAAATGTGTAATTTTACACACTGTGAAAAGATTGGAACATTGGGTGACTGCTACTATTGTATCGCCGGTTGTCCAATTCCATGTCAGGATCATGCACTATGTTGTATTCAGATGGGTTTGGGCATGTGTTTGATTATTAAGTTATTCAATTTAGATTACAATGAAAGTGTCAATATGAGAGTGGGGGTTCATTCAGGCCATGTAAATGCTGCGATAATTGGTAATGTAAGATTTCATTTTGACGTCTATTCTTATGATGTGGAAATTGCTAACGATATGGAGGCAACTGGAAATGCCGGTCAAGTTCATATTAGTGAAATCACTTACAATTTTGTGAAACACCAGTTTATTTTTTCAAAAGGCGAAAGTACTAGCATTAAAATTGAAAAACCTATGGGATTATCAGGTACCCAAGATAGCTTATCAGAAATGAATACTTATTTCATTCAGAAGGATTTAAATACGGTTAGATCTGAGGAATTAAGTGAGAAAGCAAAAAATTCAAGTCGAGGCAGACGTGCACTTCAGTTGGTAATCGGTCATAGTAAAAAAAAAATATCAACTAGTAGTACTCCTGCAACTTCAATCATCGAAAATTGTTTCAGAAAAAATAGCAGTGATATGGACGTACTATTTATTCGTGCTTTGCAAAACGATCCTGAAGAGTATATACAAGTATTCAATAAACCACCTATAAATAAAGCGTCACTGACTTTCCTTGAAAAGGAAATTGAACAACAATACATCGAACAGGCGCGTTTAAAAGAAATGCCACTGACCATCGAGTCTCTAAAGTGCGCACCTATTTTTGACATAGTTGCATGCACATTGTTCATTACAATGCATTCCGTTGGCATAGAGTATGTTTTCTTTTACTACAAGAAGCCTTTCTTTTTTTATATTTATTATTCAATATTTGTAGCAACATGGTTGGCTATCTTCTGTATCGGTATCATTACTGCTGTCTATTGCGCTCCAATGCTCAGCGGAAAATATTTACTGACTTATCTTAATGTAACTTCGATTAGATCCAAAAGAATTCTTAGTGTTGTTATTATAGTGCTTCCTTATCTGAATATATTTTGTAATTTATTGCGGGAACCAAAAGCCATTTCTTCAAATGAACTGACAACAGTAGTCTTTGTAATGATTATTACATCATTAGTTAATGTCATTTACATATCCTCTGTGATACTGCCTAAATTGATTGCAATGGTACTTTGCAATATTTGTCTTTATATATATTTATATGTATTTGTTAATCCAATTACAGAGACAGGAGTAAGTTATGGCCTGTTTTGCGATATGAATGAATATATTCATGTTAAGAATATTACTGAGTTAATAATGACTATAATAACCGTAATTGTTGTCCTACGCCTTAATGAATCGAACTTGCGACTTAACTTTTTTGTTACCCATAAGAGCCATAAGCGGGCAATGAAAGCTTTGGAAGCAGTGAATAACTCAAGAGACATGTTACATAATATTATTCCCGAGTATGTTTTAGAGACAATAGAAAATTATGGTGGAAATATTACTGACGGCCAATTTAGTTACGCAGTCACTGTCCCGAATGTTGGTGTCACGTTTGCTTGTATCAGTAATTTCTTCGCTGCTTATTATCGTGAAGATTATAAGTCTGGCGTAGCAGCTTTGCGTTTGCTCAATAAAATTATCTGTATGTTTGACGATCTCATGTCAGAATCAGAGTTTGAGGATGTAGAAAAGATTAAGACAATTAAGGATTGCTACATGATTGCCTCTGGGCTCAATATTCAAAAAATACTTTTGTCAGTACATCAGTTTGATCATCTGCGTAATCTGCTAAATTACTGCTTTGCTTTGAAGAAGGCGTTAGCAAACTTCAATAGTGAATATATCATTGGTACAGATATATTTGAAATGAAAATGGGATTCAACTATGGTCCAGTAACGGCTGGTATTATTGGCACTAAACCGATGTATGATATCTGGGGTGATACGGTGAATGTGGCTAGTCGAATGTATTCTACTGCTCCTAGTAACACTATTCTCGTACCAAAATCAGTTGTAGATGAAATGCAGCAGTATTTTAAATTTCAATTTCAAGGATCCTTTAATATTAAGGGAAAGGGAGTAATGGAAACATTTATTTGTGTAGCTCCAAGATTAACAGTGTTGCTTCTGCTTTTCCTGATTTAAAAAGTCTTCAGAAAAATTTCAAACCAAGTTATAATAATAAAAGAAGTGATTTTACGCCTACCATAAAATAAATCTAAATTCAAATTTTCGAATCAGGTATATTCTAATCATCCTCCAACGTCGTCATTTAAGACTTCAAAAATGACAGTTTTGCATTAGCTTTTGCATTACACACAGACTGAAATCATTACACAAAGTCTACATCCAGGGGGATGCAAGTAGTGGGTTAGAAAATAAAATTTGAAACTTTTACACGTGTTATTTTTTAGTAGCTGCAAGTATTTTTGGATTAAAATACCCATTGTACTTGCTCCATGCAATTGTCTATAGTGCAAATAGCTAATTGATATGTGGGAAATGTATCACTGAACTAATCAAATTACGTATTTATCAAGTTTTAAATTATTTCTATTAATCAAGACTTTATTGAAGTAGAAGGCAGATATGATCGTAATTAGAATGCTTTGTGTAAAAATTGTGTTTATTTTCAAATATTCAGAATTCAAAACTGCTGTCTTCAATTTGTAATATTGAAATTATCAACAAAAAATTTATATGACACACTCGTAGAAAAGAATTAACTAATTAATTTACAAAGGACAAATAAAAATGTAATTTTCTCACTATATGTTGTAAGAAATGTAGTTAAAAATTAAGGGAACTGATTTGATGCACCAAATTATCAAAAATCGTTCGGTAGAATAACGGGAGCTTTGTGTAAAGAAATAATGATAAAAACAAACAACTTTAATGAATTTCAATTAAGAATATCAAAATGAATTATGCGAATTTCAGTAAAATATCAACGTCAAGAGTAGGACACTAAAATTTGAACTGTTAGAATACATCAATTTTAAGTTATTTGAATTTTGATTTATTGGAATACTGATATTTTTATAATTTTTATCACGTACAAAATATAGAATTTCTTTACTTTATATTTTTAAAAATGATTACCGGATTTAATATAAAAATACAGAAGATTCAGCCTGCAGTTTTTGTTTATTAACAAGTAGCTGGACTTTATTTAATCTATTAATATTTTGACCGCTTTGAAAGCGCAGCATATTCAAGGTCATGTGGTTTATTTGATCAGAACTGTGATAATTTTGTTATTGCCTTCTAATTCATTCTATATTTTGCTAGCTTCAGACATTAGTGTACCAGTGTGTGTATATTAATTCATTCGCTCTAAATTGTAGTGTCTTAGGTATTTAGCGGCCCTTCTTTTCTGATATACAGGGTGTCCCAGAATGACCACCCCACCACCACCACCCAAACACAGAAAAAACAACTTTTTTTCTCTATCACAAACTAGTTTTATTTCCTAATATTAAATTGCTATATTTATTTTGAGTTAGTTTATTTATAGTTTTACATGTTTTTTTAAACAATGTTAAATAGCATGTTTTCAAGAAAATATTTTAGCTCTGCTTGTGGGGGTCATTCTGGGATACCCTGTATAGTATATATGGGTCATTCTGGGACCCCCTGTATAGTGTATATTCAATGTATATTATGGTCTAGACAAAAGAATGTTAGCTTAGCAAAACTAAATAAAGAAATCCACAGTTGCAAAATTATTTTTTACACTTATTTTCACTACTTTTGTGAGAAATTTTCCAAGCTTTAGAAAAATAGATAAATAATATCTACCAGAATAAGTATTGAATTTTTCACTAAAAGAACTATTTAAAAACATATTTATTATGAACTCTAGATATAATCATTTGATTGTCTGTAATATGCTGTAGGTTTTTAAGTTGTTTATATATTTATTTTATGTATTTAATGTATCTAGAAATTTGAATTAAATAATTGTATTAATTCTGTCGTGTTTTTATCTAAGTTAATGATAATAATTGGCTGTTAGCTCTATAGGCCTTGCCTTTTTTCCAGTTCTGCTTTTTCCCGTCATACACCATAGCTGTCCATTCCCCCGTTCTGGATCATAGGGTAGTCATATGAGGCAGGCCTTGGGAGGGTGCACCTATGAAGCAGAACTTGGGAGAGTGAGCAAGAGGCAAGCCTGGCAGCCACCCTTAATGAGAATGACCGCGTGAACAACCACCCCAACAAGGAACTGAGTAAGCTCCAATGCCACCAGCGACTTAAATCGATACACACATGGCGTGAAAGCACAAGGTGCATCACATCTGATCCACCTTGGATAACTGCAACCCTTCATATCCACCTTGAAACCGGGGCCATCCCCAGAACAGCCAATCCAGAAGCGAGAAAAGAGGCGGCAGAATACCTCATCTCCAACCTCCCAACTCTTACTGTTGAAGCCTGGAGTGACGGTAGTATCTAAGAACATAGAAACAATGCTAGGTCCGGCGCTATCATATACTGGAAAGACAGCACCCTAGAAAACATCAAAGCAGCTGCTGGCGACATTGGTTCCTCTTTCAGTGCCGAAACCATGACAATGTACATCGCCTCAAACCACATCCACAGCACGTCCCCCAGAGGATCAGTAGCACCGACGGTACAACCCATAGAGTAGGATTTTTCACTGACAGCCGATCTCTCATTCAAACCCTCGTTACCCCCAGCACAATGCCTATGCGCCCTGGCAGCCTCTTCGAAATACACCTTATCTGGGTCCCTGGCCACACAAGAATTGATAGGAATGAAGCCGTCGATACCCTTGCCAAAGATGCAAAAACCTCGACCAATCGGACATCCCTATTAGCTTCTAAACAGCTAAAGTCCGTATCCAGCGATTTGTCAAGAAAGACTGGAGAAGGACTCTCACACAAGACTTCCAATTCAGAGTTGCTGCGGCAAACCGCCATCCAAGCTAGAAACAAACCTTACTTGAGCTGAACAAAGAATCCTCGCCCAACTCCAAACTTACAAGCATCGTATTGACTATGATGACTCGGAGATTTGTCACCACTGTCAGGGAGACTCAGAAGATACTTCTCACCTGGTTCTCAGCTGCCCCGCTTGGACTTCAACCCGCCTCTCTCTCCTCAGCCCT
>JAUYWI010103150.1:0-11388 GCA_034780595.1 Parotoplana pacifica | reverse complement strand
CTGATCATGCTCTTTTTAGTTTGGGGGTCAAGAATAACAGCAACCCCGTTGAGGCCTTCGTTTTTCCCGCAGTAAATGATGCGGTATCCGTTTGATTCAAAATGTCCACTGCCTGCCCATCTAACCTCAGCAAGACCAGTGATGTTCATGTTCCAGAACTCAAGTTCTTTGAGTAGGATGTGGAGCTTTCCCATTTCTTTCAAAGTGCGAACGTTCCAAGTGCCAATGTTCATCAGGTTGCGCTGTTTTCTTTTTGAGGAACCTCTGACTTGGTAGGAGGTAACACGGGCATCTGTTGTAGACCTTCCTGAAGGATTTGTGTCTACACCGTCATTATACGTGCTCTCTCCATCAAGGGAGATTCCCTCCCCGGATGTTGTTTGATCCAGACCGGCCCCGGGGGTCTCAACCGGTGTAGGATAAAGTTTTTTCTTTCTTGTTGTATTCATGGCATACGAGTTTTTGGCAAAAGAAGACACCTAGTAGGTTGCCGTTACTTTCTAGGAGCGCAGTGCCCATACAGGGCGGGTGTCCTGGCCATTGTCCAAGTGAGTTAGATCTTTTGCCCACGACTTTGAAACACCAACCAGTTCCAGAGATTCTCCGGCTGCTTGGAAGTTTCCAACATCTCCTGCTGCCGAGACTGCAAAAACATAGAAGTCCTAATAATACTCTGGCAAAGCTAGCTAGCTCATAGAAGTCCTAATAATACTCTGGCAAGGCTAGCTAGCTCATAGAAGAATAAAACATTCTTATGAAACTTCACAGTTCTATTACCTTTCGTTGGAATCAAATATTTTGCTGTGCAGCACAAGGAAGCGATCGATACCGTCAACATTTTATGAGGTCATGGTTGACCGCCTGCACACAATAACAGCGCCACTTTGTCACGCGCACAGAGATCTGCCAGGAACCCTGCTTGCGTAGGCAGGGGTATGCATCTGGGGACATCACGTGACCGCCGATTTAATTCGTTTTACGATGCCAACGCAGCCGACAGAATGCTGAGCTCTCGAGGTCAAGCAATAAAAGTGATCGATTTGATTCTCTCCAGTTGGATAGCAACCTTCAAACGTGGCGCTTGTTCTTTGTCTGGTTTGCTAAATTGATGTCACTACCTAATCCCACCCCTGGCAACAGTTACTAAGAAGAAATCAATGAATCTACTAACTATGCTTTTAATGACCTCAAATGACCTTAAACCATTTTTGTGTGACGTAAACTAATAAAACTAGCTGTTTGAGTGTCCCTAGCAATGGTTACTAAGTGGGAATAAAAGTTCATATTGTAACTAAGAATCTCCGGTGGTCAAATGCCCATAAAGCATTGATGCCTGCGATCCATGTGCAAACTGCCATGTTGCTATGCAATATTGGCAGCTCTAGCAACCAAACAACCAACTTAGATGGGGAAGGGAAAACGTGGAAATGGGAGGCCGGGGGGGGCACAGATCTCCAGATGCTACGCCACTGGTTGTGATGAAATGTGGCGCACGCAGTCACCGCTTGTGTCTGGAGGAATGTTGCGCAGTCCAGAGTTCAAGATCTGCACTCTTTGGTATCGTCGATTCTGTGTAGTAAAACCAACTCAATGAATTTGTCGGTCTGCTGTGTGCTAGTGATGTCATGTCGTGTCGCGGCGAAGGAATGTCCTCGATTTAAGACTGCACAAAGTGAAATGCTGTCTCTACTAACTTGAGTGATCGCAGGTTCGTCAGTCATTCTTGTTTACTGGTTGTTGTCAGAGATTATTGTTAGCAACGCTTCCATAGATATTGGGGGCCTTTGATAGCAGTGATCATTTTCCGCAGGGTACAAGCTGAGAGCCAAGCAAAATGTGTGCAAGTCTAATTGGGTAGTGTAACTTTTTTTATTTAGACTTTGTATAACTAGATAGTAAAAAGTATGACTAGCTAGTAAAAAGTATGACTAGCTAGTAAAAAGTATGACTAGCTAGTAAACAATATTACTAGTTAGTAAAAAATATGATTAGCAAGTAAAAAGTATGACTAGTTAGTAAAAAGTATGACTAGCTAGTAAAAAGTATGACTAACTAGTTAGTAAAAAGTATGACTAGCTAGTAAAAAAGTAGAACTAGTTTGTAAAAAGTATGACTAGCTAGTAAAAAAAGTATAACTAGCTAGTAAAAAGTATGACTAGTTAGTAAAAAGTATGACTAGCTAGTTTAACTTTTGTGCTTCTATTGTTAAAATTGTTAATATTTTCAGATATCTGACCACTCCTCCCAAAACAAAATGACTGCCGTGAATTTGGCGATCGTTTTCGGGCCGAATCTCGTCTGGTCTCGTCAGCAAGCCTCCCTAACTGTGATTGGACACATCAACTCTTTCACACAACTCCTTATCACTCATTATGATGAGATTTTTATCAAGTAGTGACAAGAATTATTTGACCACATCACCACCACCATATTGTTGTTTTCTAATTATATTTTTGGACTTTGTTTTCAGTATATTTTGTTATCAGATAATATTTGGCTTTATTCTTGGTGTTGACCTCATATATAACTTGTCAAATTTGAGCCGGACATAATAATGTGCTGGATCTTTTATGCTTTTTAACTTCCAAACCTTTTTCTTCACCCAAGCATTGAGAAATTAGGATATTAGTATCGTCAGAATGGTGATTTACTTGAGCAAAGTCATTAATAATAGTTAACCCTCTAGCAGAGACAGCAAAAGGATTGAGGCCTAGAATGCATCCCTGAAGAACACCAAAGGTGACTCTTATTTGAAGCGTAAATGAGGCGGCTTTAAAATTTTAGTGTAAATGTGTTGAACCCCTAAACAATATGGGGTCAATACTCTGATTAGCACCGGTCCAGAGAAGATTTAGAGAAAGGTCAAAGTTAAAAAGCATTTTGTTATTCAGTTCTTTTCGAGGTAATCTTTATCATGAGTAACTGCTAAGCGTGTAGATCTGTAGTTTCAAGTGACAGATGTTCACCTTTTTCGTTCAGTCGAGCTTGAAATATTTGTGAGAAGAAAATTCATTTGATTCTAGTTTTGATTAATTTCAGATTCGCCACTTAAACCTGTGCTATGAAGTAAAAGTTGCTATATTGGATAACCTGCAATTTTTCTATAACTTTCTTCTCTTATTACTTACCGGTTTGTTCTATTGACTGAGATAAAGCCAACATTTGATCTTAGAATTGAATTGTCAGAGCAATATAAATTGTTTGCATATTCCATTTCAAGGCATAAAAGAAGAAAACGTTCCTAAAATAGCATAAAAAGAGAGAAAATAGAAAATCTTAAAATAAATGTAAATAAAAACCTGTTTTTTAATGAATTAAAGGGCAATCACACCATCAAAGCTGATTTTGGGCAATTAGTGTACTAGTAGTATTATGGAAAAAACAGATCAACTTTAATATAAACATACTACTTATTATTGCTCAGTAGTAGCAACACAAGGTCACCGATAAATTGATTGATTGTTTTTTGTATAGAAGTCGTTAGCTATCTTTATCTCTGCTTCACTTCACTGCTAATTCTCATGTCTAATATATTGTCTCATTTTTCTCATTATGTGGTATCTCTGATCTCATTTTTAAACTTGCTTTGATTTCCAAGAAGTTTTCTGAGATTGTGTTGGGCTGGTTGAAAGTAAATGCATATCAGTCCTCATATGTGCGTCACATAAATTGATCAGCTGACATTCCTCGTATTTACGACGCGATTTTGGGTGTCACTGTAAACAATAATTCTAACTGTAACCCAAGCAACTATGTCATATACCTGGAATTCAAAAATGTCTGTCTTCTGATATATTCAATGGACATTTCCTTTTGAGGAATATTCCGCTTCAAAATGGATTAGATGCTGTTCTTTGGATTCCTTTTTATCTACAGGGTGAATCCAAAAGATGGGTCGGCCAGAAATAGTGAACAAATTGTGCCTTGTTGTCAAAATAGAGAATGTGTTCCCAAAGTCCTGGAAATAAAGTTTTTAGTTATCCAGAAAATCCAAAAAGTTACCGAAATATAGGCTGTCCTGAAAAAAGGTTTGTTTTTCAACTAAACATATCTTCCCTTCCATTCCTAAATTCTTTCACCAATTTCTGTACCCTTCTTACACCTACACATTCTCAAGTAGCTCGTGTATTAATTGTTTAGTGCCAACACCGATGAAATAAATGATGTTTTGCGGAAATTCCCGGTAATTATATCAGAGAGGAAAATGTCACGGAATTTCCACAGTGTACTTCAGAGAAGGTCTAAAAATGGCAAATACCCAATTACTTATTGTTATCACAGAAAACAGAGATTTATTAGAAGGATGTTTGTCTCTGTTGTCAAAAAAAACTTTCAGAACAGCCTATAAGATGGATCTCAACTAATTTTGGGTCGCCCTGTCTCATGTCGAATTAGGTTGGAAGAAATGTACGGCTCGAATTAGGTCGGTAGAGAAACTTACAGGTCCGATTAATTTATTGAATGGCTGTGTTTCTATTTCTCTTACTTGTTTTTACACAGTGTTTACCATAGAGTAAATACACCTACATAGAGTGTCCACTCAAACATTCTGAATGTATTCACTTGTGATTTTACAACTACTGACTAATATTGATATGCAGAATTCAAATCTATAATTATTTTCTCAATAAAATTTTGTCTTGATATATTTCGGGTTATGTACTACTTTTATGCAACACCTAAGAAAAAGTAGTATGCAAAAATTAAATGCATTTCTAGAATATACATAACTATTTCAATTTTAAACCTTTGAAAAATAAATATTTCATATAAAACTGTTTAAATTTTGATACAAAAGAACGCGATCATTTTTTCAGTAAAAAAATAATTTCTTTAAAACTGAAAACAAATTTGATAAAAAATTGTGGTTACTAAATGCACAAAATCAATAACAAAACACATCACAAATCTATAAGTTATACAATTAGAGTCAAATGAAAGCAGAAGTTTATAAACAGATATCAATTACAAAATCTATCTACAAAATTATTATTTGAATTTGTAGCTTCTAAAAAAGAAATAGTATAATTTACTTTATAAAATGGTAACAAAAGAAACAAATTAACATAACTTTTTTGAATTTTTGTAATTAAAATTATATACTACTTTTATGTGACACTATACGCAAATTTATAAAATAAACACGCAGTGGGTACTCTATGTATTAGCTCTATGATAATAGTTTTCGTTGGCTAAAAATTTGAATTATTTTGCCTTCACGTTCAGCAAACGATTTTTGATTCGTGTGATCCTCCCCTGGTGAAACTGTTGACAGTGATACCATTATTGACTTTATTAAACACATTGGTGACCAGTGGAGGACTCTTCATTCGAACCTCATTCATCTGGATGCTCTTTTGTGACAATGGGACAATGCAAAACCTCATTCTTCCCAAAAGAAAGATGGCATCTATTTTCCTATAGCCTCGACCTGAATCTTTGTGTTCAATTGGATGAAATCCAATTTTGCAAATCGGAACTTCAATGATTACAAAGAGGTGGAAACGGCCGCACTGAAATGGGCCAGGGGACTACCAGCGAATGCCTTAAAAAAGGAAGTCCAGAATCTTGTGGTCATTGACTCCCAATATTTTATTGTTGTAAACATACCTCTTACACATAATCTTGCATTCTCACTACTTATGGAACACCCGAAGTAGATGTTCAATGTCGTCAAGTTTCTTCTTTTTTTCTAAAAAAAAAAATTTGTAATATTTATTTTCAGACGTATGTATATTACTTTGTTAGCTCTACCATTTATCCAGAATAATATCCATGTAGTGAGAGCTAACAAGCAAAGATATTTCCCTTATTTTAGGCTTTGAGCTGACACACGTTTTGACCTTTATGGATTTTGTAATGAATTCATAAAATTTGTGGTTTCTTTGCAAAAGTGATGATATTAGCTAAGATTGAAAGGTCAATTTAACATTTAAGATGATAGCTATATAAAAATGTTTATTGCCATCCCTAGCAACAGTTCCTAAGAGAAAATTATATCAATGAATGTTCAGATATAATAACTAAGCTCATTTTTCATGTGACATAAATTTATAACTTGTTGCTATGCCATTTTGTGACCCTATTAGCAACAGCTGCTAAGTGGAAGGTTGATTAAAGAAAGGCTTCTACGGGTATATTATGGTAACTAAGGTATAATTATGGGATAATTCTGTGAAAATTTATTGTCGCTAGAAACAGTTGTTAAGTAGAAAGTTGATTAAATGAAAGTTTTCGAAGACCCATAACTTTATAGTTTTGTGGCATAAATTTGTAAAAAAATCCTTGTTGTTATACAAAACTGGCAAAACTTGCTAAGTAGAAAGTTGATTAAATGAAAGTTCATATATGGCAATTAAGGTCTTTGTTTGTGGCATAAATTTGTAAAACTTCCTGGTTGCTATGTGATATTGACTTCCCTAGCAACCACACCAAAAATGTCAACGGAGTTTTAATCCTCTAGGTGCCAAATTTTATTAAAAGTGGTTAATGTTTAAATTAAGTATCAGCGTTGAAGATGGCGAAGAAGATACTGTATCTCCGAAACTACCTGACCGAATTTAGATAAATCTTTAAAGTTGTACCTTTTATAAATTTTCAGTTATCATAGTTTCTGAGTAAAAATGTATCCGATCATCAAAGAAGGTCAAGAGAATTGATATGCGGTGATACTTGATTAGTTCTAGTCTGTCCTCTCTTCTCTTTTGTTCAGAGATGGGTGAATGCAAGTGTTGGGGCGACCCACACTGTCGCAGCTTTGATGGCCAGCTCTTCGACTACATGGGCTCCTGCAGCTACACAGCGGTGCGCGACAACTGCAAGAACAATCTGCCCAGCGGTACACCCAACTTTGAGATCATCGTCAACATGTGGCGTCAAGGTCGAAAGACTGAGATCTCCTGGGTCAAAGAGATCATCTATCGAGTCAATAATGTTGTAAGTGCCCCGAGTGTCTATCCTTTATAAGTAGTTGTGCTTCCCTTACCTAAAACCAAATACAGAAAACTATTTCCAGTAGTTTGCTGTGGGTATAAGAACGTTTCTAAGCACTCATTCTTTTGTACAGAGCGCTGGTCGTGTGGTTGGACCCTGGACTCTCAATCCAGAGGTGCCTGGTTCTAATCTGACTATGTACTCTGGGGAATAGGATGTTAGTAACGCCTATGTTTGGTTTGGCATTTCTCTTTCTTCTTTTATTTATTTGTTTTTATTTTTTCTCGTCTTTTAGGGGGGAGAGTGTCTCTTTAAATTATCGATGAATTTTTCCAAATATTTTTTTGTATAAATTAATCGGCCCCGAGGTTGTTTGCGCTATTTTCGAAGGCAACAAAGGATTAAAACAAGAAATGAAAAAAACGATTTTTTTTGTGCATTCGCACTGGCCATTTTGAATCGTTTTGTAATTTTAAAAGCCATTTTTGTGTTTGATCCTACTAAACCCAGTATAGTCCAGTCATTATAGAGTCCAACCTCAAACTAATTTTCACAGGTTTTTTTATTGGTTTTCCTACCTCACATGACATCCTACTAAAAGTTGTGAAAATTATCCAACAGTCGTCGTTCCTTTGTTAATTTCATATCCCTTGAACAATTGCATTGTTCGTGTTCATCCAATAATTGTGAGATATCAAAGTCATCTCAGATTAGACACTATTTTATTCCAATAGCTGGACTAGTAGTGGATAAACCTGCATGAAGAACATGGCTGTTGTTGTTGTTGTTGCCCAAGACCTGAGAGTTGATCATTGTATCCGACTAAAAGATCACTTCATATTACGTAAGTCAAGCTGCTGTCTTATTGGTTCAATTTCAGGTTTATACACTTAAATTGGACATGGTCACCGAACAGAAGAGAAGGATCAATTTGCCGTTTGTCAAAGGAGCCTTGAATATCGATTACTACCAGGAATATGTGGTAGGCACCAGCTCATATTTTATTGATAATAATTTAAGTGCATTCACCTCACAACCAATAATGGCTAATTTTATCTTTCAAACCCATTAGTTTATCCTTTGAAAATACTGGGTGAGTCAAAAGTCTGCGTCAGTTACTAAATATATTATTATTATTATGTACAATATTACTTGCAAGTAGTATTGTATTTTAACATAATTTCTATAAAAATAGTTTGTTATTTATACAATACTACTTGCAAGTAATGTTGCACATAATATTTAATTTATTTTTACTAAATGACACACTTACCCAGTAGATAAATGTTTTTGGTAAACTTTTAATTAAATTTAAGAAATTGGATATTGTTTAGCATAGTGTTTTGACATTTTAGTTACCAAGATAATGGGTACGGTTCACGAGGTGATCTCTATTTGAAACTTCATAGATGAAAATCTGCCCCCAAAAGTCCACACAATATCGGGAATGTTGACCCCAAAAGTATCTTAGAATAGTCTCCCTAAAAAGGTTTGCTAAATTGAAATCTCTTCCATTAAACGGTGATATTGTTGTACGCCTGCAGCGTCTCTTGGACAAGAACAACGGAATCATCATCTACTGGGATCAGTTCTCCAAGTTCCGCATCCATCTCCCTGCTGGCTTCTCGAACAAGGTATGCGGAATGTGCGGTAACTACAACAGGAACATCAAGGACGACCTGGTCATTGGCCCGGCCTGTGACAATAAGGGCAAGTTGGTAAGTGGCCCATTTTCTCGTTTCTTGTTGGTAGATGGTTGGTTGATGAAGAACTTTGATTAATTTTCCTTCCTATAGGATTATTACGTATAAATTATGAATTAATAATTTTGAGGAAAAAAAGATTTTTAAATACTTTGTAACCTTCCTAGGAACTATTATAACATCATAAATCAATCAATAAAAATGTATTCTGTCTTGCATGGGGCACAGATAGAAGGAGAAGTTAAACAAAACCCCGATTAGCCTTGTTTGAGCGAGGGACCTTTAACCTTAGAAGTCACATAACAAGACGTGATATTTTCCCCAAATAGAATCAGACAAGTACTAAATTGATTGGTAATCAGTCTGGTAATTATTGAGGTAATTTTTGCATTTGTATTCTCCAACTGGTGAGTCAAATTGCCCCCTTGTTAAGACGCCAAAGCAGACTTTCATAGTAAAATATTGACCTTTGACACTGATTCGGCAAAAAGAATTGGAATGTTTAATAATTGGAGCTAAAATAAACTTACGTGGCATCTAAAGACCGGTTTTAAAGTGATAATAATATTGCATCTTTGACTAAACTTTTCATGAACAAAGGCAATAGTCTTTTTCATAAAATTAGATGTTTTTTTTTAATTCACAATTTACAATTAGCCATAGTTTGCCATCAAAAACTAAATTGAAATCTACCTATTGTCTTTCTATATCAAGTCAACATTATTGATTTGTCTGACCTAAAATTAGAATTCCTCTTAATTTTATGATACGAATTGAACTACAGACCTAGTGTAGTCGATTCCAGTGTGTATGCAAGTAGAGAATGGGTTTGCTTCTAGATTTTTAGGCATTTCCTTGGCCTGTGTTATGTATTTTGACTATGAATAGTCAGCAAAATTCAGTCTTAGCAAATTCAAATATTGCCCATAGAAGTGGCCATAGAAATATGTAGTCTCTATATCCCTCTTTCTGTGAAACCTCGAGATTATTATTAAATTCATTCCGCGCCCAAAATAGGCTGTCTAGAAAGTGGTTGCTTGCTCGGTTGACCAAAGTTTGATATCGGTCTGCGTGCGGATCATAATATCCTGTTTTATAAAAGTGACGGAACCCTACCACCTATTTTGCACTGCAGACTAGCATCATCAATCTGTTCGGCGACTCGTGGCGCAGTGAGCTGCTGGATTTCAAGAGTCCGGACTGTCGCAAGACGTGCAAGAACAGCGACCCGCCGCCCTGCTCCAAGGCCAAGAGCATGCTGGCCCGGGCCGAGTGCAATAAGTTGCGGCAGAAATTCCAGGTAGGGAACCAATCACCTTAGCAGGCATTTAGATCGATGGTGTCAGTGTATTCCGAAGGTATTTGTTGCATTTTCAGTTGGTATAATTTAAAATATTACAAAACTCATCAGGTATGTTTAACAAATTAAAACTATCTGTGATTTATTCGCATGCCAAAGTATGAATTTGATAAACATTATATTCCAAAAATAAGGAAAAGGCATAGGCAAGGTGTCCCAAAAGTCTTTAAACTAAAAATTTTCATAAGTTTAGTTTATCATAAAGAATAAGCATTAAAAGTCTTTAATTATAATTTACATTTGATAGTTACAAAATTATGTTAATCATCAACGAGATTTAGACTATTCAGAAGCGATTGACAAAATGCACATTGGTTTTCTGAAAAAGTTCGAATTGATGTTTTGAATTTCTTGTTAATTTCGTTGATCTAGTTATTGCTGATTTCGGTGTATCTGCCGGGTGCAGGGTACACCTGGTCCTGTAAATCGACCAAACCAAAGTCACACACACACACACACATGGGGTTAAATCCGGCGAAGGCACAAGATTTCTTCAGCCAAGCCACCTTACAGCCAAATGTTGATTCAGAAATGGCTCTGTAGGCGTCATCTTGCTGGTATATCCATCCTGCGTCCTGTTTCTCAAGAGAAAATGTGGCAACACCTTATCCTGAAATATTTGAACGTAATATCTTCCTCCAGTCATCGGTTCTCTTGAAATGTCAAATGATATTATACCTGAAAAACCTGTATAAGTGATTGTGATGGCCCAGGATGTTGTACTCGTATTTGTGAATATTTTGTTTATTAAAACTGTTTAAAAGATGAAAAACACACTCATCAGAAAAATGAATCTTCCGAAGAAAGGCTGGATCTTTCAGAAACATTTCTTCCATCGTTTCTGCAAATTGCAGTCTACAGTTATCATTGCCATCATACAGCTCTTGGCCGTACAACGGTTTATAAAGTTGAAACTTTTCTTTCAATAACATTCGATTAACCGTTGATTTAGAAATATCCATTTCACTTGCTATTTGTCTTGTTGAAGTAAGTGGGTCAGCCGCAACAACATTCATAGCATTATTCTCATCGATTGCTTCATTACTGGGTCTGCCTGATCGTGGTCGATCTTTGACAAGGCTACCAGTTTCTAGAAGTTTCATCTGCCAATATCTAACAGTACATCTATCAGGGGCTTCTTTGTAGAACTTTTCAGTGAATAATATGCGTGCTTCTTCCGAAACAAGATACACTTTTTCTTGAATGGTATACTCCATCTTACAGTACCATAAAAATACATACAGACACACATACAATAGAAATACAGACACACACACAATAGAAATACAGACACACATACAATAGAAATACAGACACACATACAATAGAAACAGAGACACACATACAATAGAAACAGAGACACACATACAATAGAAACAGAGACACATACAA